>JAQMYJ010022413.1:0-16032 GCA_030014305.1 Clarias laeviceps | reverse complement strand
GAGTTTTGTTATCGACCTTTGGATTTTCCTCAACGACCACGAATTCGGATCACGGACTTACTCTCGTCTCTCTGGCCCTGAACCTCGCTCGCCTTCTACCACGAATAAGCTTCACAAAACCAGCCACCAACCTGTGCATCTTCTCCATTCTCTCGCCATCTCTCCACGTCTCTGCAACACTGCGCGGGTCACGCTGCACACAAAGCTTCCTTGCCGGCTCTTTGCATTTCCGCATTCCTGCTCAGGATACACAAGGCGCTCTCGCCGACCCGCGGCGCCTTTGCATTCCTCCCAGGCCCACATTGCACACAGAGCTCTCACGTGCTCTCCCGCACTCCAGCGAGACTCTCTGCTCACACCAGAGGTTTCACTCACGCCTACCCTTTAATCTACTCGGCCGGCTCAGTCTGTTACACAAGCACTATCACGAGCATATCAGTTGTCACTCAGAATCACCACTCTAATTCTGCGTTTGGATCCATCATGCCCTCTAGCGCCCGCTGACAATAGTATTTATTAACATTAATTACATACATGCTCCTAGACTTCACAAAAGAGTTGAAGCTGTTATAGCTGCAAAAGGCCAACATCATATTAAACCCTATGGATTAACAAGTGGATGTTCCTCAAGTTTATACTGTATGCTTGTGAAGGCAGGCGAGCCAATACTTCTGGCAATATAATGTAATATATAATGTGTGTATATATGTATGTCAGTTGTTTTGGCCTATTCATTGACATAATTACACTTAACTTGATGCACCATAATCCTAGGTGTTTTTTTTTTGCACTCATAGGAAGCATTAAGTGATTTTTACATGCATACATCAGACACTGTTTTGCCAAATAGAGCAACTTGTCTAACAAATGTCCTTTCTTTTATTAGGTTGTTCAGAAAGATGAAGCTCAGTCAGAACTTTAGAGGTGCACGATGGCCCTGTTTGTCCTCAGGGAGGAAGAGGACTGTCTACAGCCACCACAGGAAATCAGGATTGTGATTTACTGAGTTTCCATCAGTCGCACATGAATGTTCCATGTTGTTTGGCCTCATCTATGTGTTAAACTTGAGCTATCTTGGTGAGCTTAAACACATTTTTGTGGCCCTGCACAAAATATTTAGGGAATGTATTTTATATTGACATTAAAGTATTACATTTTAGTCACTTTGTCAAACAATTTTCAGACTTTTTTATGGTTAGCAAATAGGTTTATACAGTTCTTAAGCTTAAGTTATAAAAAAAAATGCATTGTTTTATTTATTTTATTTTAGTTTTCTGTCTTTTAATTGGAGAAATAATTTAATAGTACAACAAAAAGAAAAGGTAATGGTAATAAATGTTTTTGGAGGAGAATTTGTTTGTTCATTGTCTTCATTTAACTTTTTTGAAAGAAGAAGAATTGTCTTCTGAAAAGTTACAAGAAGAATTGTCTTCTTGTAACTTTTTTACATAAATACTTTTTTGACTTAGAGATAAGTAATTTTTTTATTTCAGAAAAAGACTATATATTGATTTTTATGTATAATTCATACAATTAAGTTTGTACGTAATCATACTTTTAACTTGATAATAATGAAAAACATTTACTACTATAATTTATTCCTATTACTTTATACTACATGTTTCACATCTGAGCCACCTCAGCCCTGGGGAATAAGATCTGGCTCACCGGATTACTGAGCCGTTGCTTTGTCTCCCCCTAGTGTATCTACGTGTGTAATTGTTCCCCATTAAGTTCTATTAACACCAAATTGAAGTCACCTGTGTCTACCTCGTGTGTCTCACTATTTAACCCAGTCGAACCCATACCACTTTGTCTGGTCACCGTTGTGTACACTCATGTTTTGTGTCGCTAACCTCTTTGTGTGTATGTGTTTATTCTTCCCCCCCAGGACTGAGCAGAGTCTGCAGGCGCAGGTGTGTTACATTTTGGAGAACCTTCCTAAAGGTCAATGTCAAGGCTGAAAGAATATTAGCCCTCGTGTTCGTTTCAAGGATGATCTAAGTTATTCCTAGTTTCCTTTTCTTACGTGAGCCTGCCTGCTGACCCAGCCTGGGGAAGCGACCAGCGTGTCGTTTAGTTTTCTTTTCCATTTTTTGTTTGAACTTATAACAATCAAGAAATTTGTTGTACTTCCACCTGCATCTGCGTTTGCCTTTTCCATAATGCAAGACATGACAGATGACTAGACCTTCTAGAATGCAGCAGGGACGCCCCGATGATCGATTACATCTGTATTGATCCAAGGGAGTGGGGTGGGGTCCGATATCCACCAACGGGACAGCCTCAGCAAAGCCCCTGTCGAACCACACAAAGGGAACCCGACAGAGCCCACGGGCACGTCCCGCCTTTCGGCCCAGGAGAGGCATCAAAGAATTACATCGGTGTTATGTTTATACTGTGGGGGGGTCACACATCTAATTCGAAACTGCCCACTTCTACAAGGAACATCACACACACCACCACGCACCCATCACACTTTTTATTTACGTGCCTCTCTGTCGTATAATAACCGCACTGTTTCTGTTTTCCCCCTAATAGATTCCGGGTCGGCTGGGAATTTCATTTCATCTTGTGTACTTTCCTCTCTGCGAGCTCCAGTGTCGAAGCTTCCAGACCCGATCATAGATAAAGCTCTAGATGGCAAACCATTAAAACAATCACCTGTTGAATTTCTTTCCGTGCCCCTACGGTTAACTTTCCCCGGTCACACCGAGGAGTTAAAAATTTTTGTGATTTCTCGGCGGGATCAGTCCGTCATGCTGGGCCTGCCGTGGCTCAGCTCCCAGAATCCTAATTTTGATTGGGCAGGATCCCGCATCACCTCATGGGCCCCAAGATGCACGAAATTCTGTACACCATCAGCATTGACGGTCCAAACTACTACTATTGAAAGTCCTAGCGCCCTAGTATCAACCATGGTGCCATCAGAGTACGATAATTTTAAAGACATGTTTAGCTTCAGGACTGCGCGATTGAGCTCCTGCCGGGGAAAACACCACCGTGCTCGCGCATTTATCCATTGTCCATGGCAGAAACCTGGGCAATGGAGGAATACGTGAGTGAGGCTCTCCGCCAGGGACTCATAAGCAGGTCCACGTCACCAGCGTCGGCAGGTTTTTTTTTTATCGAGAAAAAAGGCGGGGGGCCCAGGCCCTGTATTGATTATCGAGGACTCAATACTATCACAGTAAAGTACAAGCACCTGGTCTCGGCCGCTATCGACCAGCTCCGCGCCGCGTCCATTTTCACTGAGCTCGACCTCCGCAGCGCATATAATCTCGTTTGTGTTCGCAAGGGCGATGAGTGGAAGCATTTAGCACGACATCAGGTCATTACCAATACAATGTGGTGGCTTATGGACTGGTAAACGCACCTGCGGTGTTTCAGGGGTTCATGAATGACGTGTTTTGGCATACAGTATGTTGAACCGTTTCGTTATAGTATATCTGGATGATATCCTGGTATACTCACGGTCATATGCTGAACACGTCCGTCATGTAACCGCCGTTCTTCGTCGGCTGCGCGAACATGGGCTCTATGCGAAAGCAGAGAAATGTGAGTTTCACAAGAGGGAAATCGCATTTTTAGGCTATCGCATAGGACCACTGGGGGTCGAGATGGACGCACCCAAAGTCACGGCGGTACAACTATGGCGGGAACCCAAGTCAGTTAAGGTGCTACAGAGCTTCCTTGGGTTCGCCAATTTCTATAGGCGCTTTATTTACCTTTTAATAAACTAGTGGCAGCGCCGCTCACTAGTTTATTAAAAGGTAAACCGCAATGGTTACACGCGTTCACGACGGAAGCGCGCATCGCATTCCAGCGTCTAAAACAAGCTTTTACCTCCGCACCTATATTAAAACTGCCCGATCCTAACAAGCCCTTCATAGTTGAGGTCGACGCGTCGGGGGTTGGACTCGGAGCAGTGTTGTCACAGTGCCACGGCTACCCAGAGAAACTCTACCCCTGTGCCTTCTTTTCGCGTAAAATGACACCTGCCGAATGCAATTATATCGGAAATCACTGCTAGCAGTAAAAGCGACGTTAGAGGAGTGGAGGCATTGGTTGGAGGGAGCTGAACACCCCTTTACGGTACTAACAGATCATCGAAATCTAGAGTACCTCTAACAAGCAAAGAGACTAAACACTCATCAAGCCCAATGGGCGCTGTTTTTCACGCGCTTCCACTTTTCTATTACATATCGACCCGGCTCGAAGAATAAGAAAGCGGACGCGTTATCCCGCTGTTTCCCGACGCCGGACCGAAAACCGGATCAGGAACCTATTTTGCCCTCGTCACTCGTGGTGGCTCCGATCGTATGGGACATCAACTCGGAGATCGCCCAAGCGACACGGTCCCATCCCGTGCCACCGGGCTGTCCTCCGAGTCAAACATACGTTCCGGAGACACTACGAGAACGAGTGACGATAGAGGCGCACACTAACTTTTCATCTGGACACCCCGGCGTATTAAGAACATTCAAACTACTAGAACCAAAGTTCTGGTGGCCAAACATGTGGGAAATCGTGAAAACAGTAGTTTCGTCAATCAATAAATTCGTTGTACTTCCACCTGCATCTGCGTTCGCCTTTTCCATAATGCAAGACATGACAACGTGAAAGTAATTTGTTTCTTTTAAGGTAAACACTAAACTTAAATATAATGTTAAATTTTAGATTTTTCTAAAGTGATATAATCAAGTAGAAAAATAAGTTTTACTGGCCTAAGGCATTGTAATAACTTTTGTTTCTGATTTGGAATTTGAATTTCTTTTGCTTTGGGGAAACTTAAAAAATATATTAATATTTAATCAAAATGAAACCTTAAATAAAATGATAACATTTGATTTGAGAGAGAAAGTAAAAAAATTCCTCGTAACAACTTGAAGCAATTTTTTTAAGTTGATCCAAAGTATCATTTTTTTCAGTGTACAAAATATTTTAAAAGATGGGGGGAAATGATTAAAGCATTAACAGATCAGTTTTCTCCTCTGAGGTATAATAGGGAACCCTCAACAGAATATTTCCCTGTCAGAAAATGTTTCCTTCTGTGGCCAGAAAGTGAAGAAATAGTAGAGTTGGAGTTAGTAAAAGTTTGCTGCTCATGGCTGGAAGAACATATGTCAGTATTTGTCTATGTGTGTAATGCATATTGACATTGTTATGAGGAAGAGAAATCAATACTCATAGCAAACAATAAAAAAAAAACTTTAAGTTAATCTAAATTAACATTGTATTTACTTTTCTGTAAAAAAAAATGAGTGCTTGTTTCTTTTTGTCTGTTATCAAGCTGCATGATAGACCTGCAAATATTGCAGCCTGTGATACTGATGTGCAAAGCCTCAAAATCAGGGTCAGAAAGAGGATGGTGCAGGCGTGTGTTCATAAAATAATGTTAGTAGGAACTTACCACTTTGAGGTTCTCTTCTATTCGTTTATGCAAATCTCCAGCCAAGTTGCCAGTGTATGCTATTATCATAACTGTACCGATTATTATTGCGGCATGGATTAGATGAATCTTGTACTTCATTGTCCCAATTCAGACACCACAAGGAGAACTTCAAACTGATTAGGTGACACTGTTGGTCAAAACTGAGGGCACACTTAACCAGTATGGCTACCACAGCATTTTACAGTGACATGTTATCCCATCTCACAGGACAATGACCTTTAGGTTATGTAAGAACTATTTGTCAATGAAGGAGAACCTCCACAATTACATTATCTAAATCCAACTGAGATGGTTTGGGATAAGTTGGACCAAAGAATGATGGAAAACCCGCCAACAAGAACTCAACACCTCAGAGAACTCCTTTAAAATTGTTGAAAAATTATTTCAAGTGACTACCTCATGAGGTTAACCGAGAAAATTCCAAGAGTGTGCAAAGCTGTCATCAAAGCACATGGGAACTACTTTGAAGAATCGAAAATATAAAACATATTCTGGGTTATTTAATTAAATTAAATTAAATTAAATTCTATTTTATTTTATTTTTAACAATTGTCACTGTCATGCAGTAGCTTTACACAGTCAAATGAAATTATGTGAGTTTGTATGAAATGTGAATGTGCATGAATCAAAATAATAAGATCCCTGATTGTCTTCCCATGAGCAAGCCAAGGGTGACGGTGACGTTGGCAAGGAAAAACTCCCTGAGATGGCAATAGGAAGAAATTTTGAGAGGAACCAGACTCAACAGGGAACTTATCCTCTTTTTGTAATGATGCGGCTCGCGCGAAGGGCAGAGCCGCGCTTAAGCAAAGGCGCGGCCATTTATACACACGGTTGCCAGGCAACGCCGCCGTCAGGCAATCGGCCTGAACGAGGCGCACCTGGCAGCGCGTTTATATAAGGGTCCTGATACCTCCGCACTTAGTGCGAATATTAGGTAGCACCGGGTAAGGTATTAGGGCCAAAGACCAAAGAAAAGGAAAAAAAAAAAAGAAAGAAAGAAAAGCGCGCAGAAAGAGACAGAGACAAAGCCCCAGCCTCTGCCTCCTTAAGACGCCGGCGAGAGAGAGAGAGAGCGTCACGCAACCGTGTAGCGTGCGCTCTCAGGTAAAGCATAAAAGTGTGCATAAAACACAACCCCTCTCTCCTCATAAGTCCTCGGTAAGGGCGGACGCCCCGAAAGGATATAGTTTTGTTTTGTTTTCCAGAGCCCCGTCCGTTCTTAAGTAGACGGCGGAGCTCTGTTTATTTTTAGTTTTCATTTTCATTTTTAAGTTCCCTTAATTAATAATCCCACGCCATCTCCAAACGGGAAGCTCTTCCCGTGCGTATCATAAGCACTCTCACAGCCTCTTATTTCACTGACCCCCTCTAAAGCCCTGCGTCAGGGCTCTTACCACTAAAAACATCTCGTGGTGCGGCTTTCTATACCGCACCACATAACACTTTTGGGTGATAATGGATAGCTGGGATTATTCTGCAGTCATATTGTGTGTTACACAGTATTTAACACATTTTTGTTGATAACATAGTCCCATATAAAAATAAATAAAAACAATTGAATAAGAAAGTGTGTCCAAACATTTGACTGGTAGTGATATTTGTGAACATCTGTCAAATTTTCAAGAACATCATCAACACTCATTTTAACAAAATTTTCGACAATGAAGTGTCTCGCATATCTAATGTTTGTATTTGTTCATGATGTACAGGGGTCAAAAACAAAATGTTTAAAGGTAACTGGCCAGAGTCGTATGTCTGTACTGCATGTTAAAAGCAGACATCTGATCCGTTCAGAGTCCATTTCAAAAGTGCTGACAGGAAAAGCTCCACTGTAAAGCAAAACATGACTTGATTGATTTGACTTATCTATTGACACAAACTAATCAATAATAGTTAAGCATTAAAAGGCAACTGTTTTTACCCATTCAGCCATGTCACACATTTTAGTTGTGCAAGATTGTGCAAGACCATCAATAATGCTAGATTAATGACACTAATATAGATTAAACATCAATGCCATTGCAATTTTTATACCTTTCTAAAACTAAGGAAACAATAAAAATTAAGAAAGCATGGTCAAAATGCATTAATGATACTGCCTACAAAAGATTTAAATGATTAAAGCATTAACAGACCAGTTTTCTCCTCTGAGGTTTAACGGGTAACCCTCAACTGAATGTTTCCCTGTCAGAAAAGGTTTCCTGCTGCTGTTCCTGTAATGACAATGTTCTTTCTTTGGCTAGAATGTGAGGAAATAGTAGAGTTGAAGTTAGTAAAAGTTTGCTGCTTATGGCTGTCAGAACATATAAGGATACATATTGACACCGTTATGAACATTGGGAAATCAATAATTATAGCAAACAATAAAATCTTTTTAGAAAACCTAAGTGAATATAATGTTTGTTTACAAAACATTATATTATTTTTTTTGTAAACAAACTAGCTTCTTTCATTTTGTCTGTCATTGCATTATAGAGGGGAAAAAAACCCACCAAGCTGCGTGATAGAACTGCAAACATTTCAGCCACTGATGTGCAAAGTCTCAAAAACAGAGTCAAAAAAGGGTGATGGGGATGCCAGTGTGTGTTCATAAAATAGTGTTTGTACGAACTTACCCCTTTGAGCTTCTTTTCTATTTGTTTTTGTAAATCTGTTTTGTAAGTTTGAGAAAGCAAAGAGCTTAACTTCAAATTTAAAGTTTGAATGAGTTTAAAAGTTTAAACGAGTTCAAAAGTGTGTTATCTGCAACCCAGAGGTTTCTATGAATTCCTATGAATTTAACATGACTGCAAAATTGTATGTATTTTTTCCTTTATAGTCATTATAAAATCTTTTAACTGATTATTATTTTAAGAGTGTCAGGGTTAACCCCTAGAGGGCGCCTTGCGCCCACAGACATTTTGTGTTCTTTTTTATGTGTTTTTGTTAAGCTGGACTCCCAGAATGCACCTCGGTCAGGTGATGAGAGCACTCACCTGAACCGAGGTGGCTCATTAGTTGTGTTATAAATACCCTGTTTAAGTTCTGTTTCAGACCTTCCAGAGAGCCCCGCTGCGGGCCCAGACTTTCCAGAGAGCTCTGAAAGGCATGAGCTTCCTTCGCCGCTCTGCTTCGATGACGTCGTGCTTCTTCCTCCTCCGCCCTGCCTCGAGGGCATCGCACCATCTCCGCCAGACTTCGACGACGTCGAGCTTCTTCCTCCGCCGCCCGGCTTCAAGGACGTTGTACCAACTTCACTGCTCTGCTTTGAGGACGTCGTGCTTTTTCCTCTGCCCGGCTTTGAGGACGTCGCTCCAGCTCCTCCGCCAGGCATCGAGGACATCGGACCAGCTTTGCCGCCCTGCCTCAATGACGCCCGTCCTGTTTGCCCTGCCACCCTGCCCGAAGGACAGAATCTACAGCCTCCATGTTAGACACAGGACATTGGGGAGGGTGACCTGGACCTCCAGAGTAGCGCCTTTTGAGGGGGGTTATGTCAGGGTTAACCCCTAGAGGCGCCTTGCGCCCACAGACAGTTTTTGACAAACTAATGCAGTCAAGGGGCAGATTTGTTGCCAGATTCACTATTCCCAACAATGTTCCAACAATAAATAATAATCCTATTATAACAAGGTAATAAAGTATTAAATATTTACATGAAGGGTGGCATGTTGTCTTAGAGGTTATCCCTGTGGCCTCGTACCTCCAGCATTGGGGGCTCAAATCTTGCTTCCAGTCTGTGTTTGTGGATTTTGCATGTTCTCCCTGTGCTTGGTGAGTTTCCTCTGGGTACGCCCCTCCAACAACTGGTCTTGTAGGCTGACTGGTGTTTCTAAATTACCTGTAGTGTAATTGAAATTTTGTTCTGTAGGGCAGCAAGCTATAGTCCATAATACTGAATTAGAGAAAATGCTTTCAGATTAAAAAATATATAAGTTTAAGATTTTGCAGCACAATGAAATGTTTTTTTTTTCTCACATATCCCAGTTAGGAAGCTGAGGTCAGAGCACAGGGTGAGCCAGGATACAGTGTCCCTGGAGCAGATATGGTAAAGTCCCGAGTACCCGAGTACACTTGCGCTCTCTGATACAGCAGGTGGCAGTATGCTCCTAGATGGTTTGTGAGCTGTGAATAAACACAAAGAGAAGAAGAATACAAGGTAGTTAACCTAATATAACAGTGGTACCTTGGCATATGAATTTAATCCATTACAGAGGCGAGTTCTTAAGGTGAAATTTCGTATTGCGATATGCATTTCCCCATAGGAAATAATGTAAATACAGGTAATCCGTTCCAGCCACCCAAAAATGCTATCAGAAAAATAGCTTATATATCTCACATTGTGTTGTGATATAATTTTCTTACTATATTACTAACGCATGAGCAGTTTGTGAAATCGATGCATCTTCTGCTTGATACCTAATGTCTGTGTGCCTGTGACATATTTGTGGGAGATTTTTCTTCCACTTGTTAATGTTGCCCTTAATTTAACTATTAAACATATACTGTAACATTAGTAAAAAGAATCAAAGAAAGACTCTGGACTCAGATCTACAGATCTGGATGAAGTAAGGCAGGACTTATTGAAGCAATAAAACCCAAGTGAGCCAGCCCAGTAATTACCTAGGTTGAGAGTCCAATTACTACCAAGAGCAGACTGACTTGACTGTGACATACATGCTCATTTTATACAGTTTGCAAGAGTGGGGGGGGCGCAACCCTAGCCCCTTCCTCGGTACACTTTTTTTCCATTCCTTAGTAAATTATTAACCCATTATAGTCCAACTTTTTCCAACAAGGTCACCCATTATAATTAACTTTTTCCTACCTTGTTCTGTTACATCATATACCTTGCTATCTGACTCCTGCTTGTGCTCATAATTTTTCCATTACAATTAAGTTTTCTTATAAGTTATTTTTCATTATCTTTACACTTTTCTTGCTTAATTAAAAAAATATTGGGGTGGCGCTTATTTTACTATACTTTCCTAGTTTTTCCGGTTTACTTTACAGTTCTCAAAAGACAGGATACGGGTAAGCATCTCTGTTGCACTCTTTTTAATTTATTTGTCTTATTTTTCTGTTGTATTTAAATCTGTTGTATTTACGCATTTTATTTTAATCATATAGTTAATCGCAATTGCTCAAGTGCTGACTACATCCCTCTGGATTATTCAGACAGTCAGGGCAGTCCAGATTTTACCCCTACTGAGGATTACAACCCTACTGAACCTGTCATGGACCGGGCCTCTGTGAGTTCTATCCGAGATGTGTCCGAACCATCTGGATCATTAATGCAATATCTACGGGAGAAAGGGCTTACTTATTTCAAGAAAGGTGACTCCAAACCTGGCCCTTCTAAAAGACTGCGTCTGGAGGCATATAGCCCTCCTTCTCTTGCTTTTAGGCCCGTAAGGCCAGAGTTCAGCACTGCTCCAACTCCATCGGTTCTACAGCCTGTTTGTCATGTAAGTGCAGGCACTCAGACTCAGACGATTTTAAGATGGTACCCAAACGGATTTTCCTCCCGTACCTATGCCACTCCTAAATCGTGGCATTTCTACTTTTATTCCCCTTGCTGATCTTCCTATCGGTGTTGTGCTGGCTCAGAGAAGGATTGATATGTGATTTCTTATTTCATTATTAATGCTCACCCAGGCCCCATATGTTTTGTACTTTTATGTTGGGCCTTATACTTTGTATTCTATATTATTCACTATGTAGACGCACATACTATTTTTTCTTGTGTCTACTTTTATTAAACATATTATTCATAAAATTGGTTGTGTGTCTTCTGGTTATTCATCTACTGCCCTTTTTTAAAACATGTGGGTGTTGATGTCCACATTGCATGTGTGTCCTATACATGCTCCTGTTTAATATTATACCTGCTGATATGGTGTTCTGGTACACCTTGTCTTTATGTCATTTGCTTTCGTCCTTAGACGCCATATGTTTGCTATTTATTGGCTCACTTCTGTTTTTTCCTCATTTCCATGTTCATTCACTTTTCCACCTTTTAAGTCGTACTTTAATATGGCCGTGGGAAGTTCATGTTTTTATATTCCGTGCCAATAGTCAGCTATACTAGTGTATTTTATGAAAAAATTGCGTTTATAGCACACACAAATAAAACACAAAATTTCATCTCAATTTAATCTTAAATGTAATTTTAGGTAAATTACTAGTAATCTTCACTAAAGTTGTGTGTGGAAAATCTGTTGGCATATTTTATAATATTTTATAGTTGTCAGAAGAAGCAGTTGGGGTATGTTTAACGAAAGCCTAATTCATAGTTTAAAACGAGCTACTGTATATCTGCATCCTTATGAAATATTCATTATAAGTTGTAAATTCATCACTTACAGTCAATATCATCTAGGGTATTGTGAGAATTTAAAAAGGCATGAATGCTTCGAAATTAAATCCAGACGGTGCGCCGTATCCTCTTATCCCTCATAAATAGTGAGGTAAATTAGTCAGAAATATACACAAAATTTATGTTCATATCATGTATTTTGTGTATTTACAAGAGAAAACGTTTTGCATTAAATCCATACCTAGCTGTGTGTCCTTAACAAAAATGCTTCCCATTAATGTTAGTTATATTACAATACTAAGTTATGGTGTGTAATCCACAGGTGGGGACCAACATGATATGAAGATATCATGACCAACATGATATCTGAAAAAAATGCCAATGACTGGACATTGTTCCACGTTGCTTTGGGGATGTGACAGGGGCGCCTGACATACCTTTTCTATTGTTGGAGGCAATGCCATTGAGACTCTTTGGTGGAGACTGTTGAAGAATTTTTTTTTTTGTCTTTGATGTTAACTACACAAAGCAGTGTCTTCTCACCTGGGAGTTTCTCCAGCATACTGTACAGTAGATCAGATTGATGGACATGAGTACTCGTCTGTTACATTTTTGAGGACAACAGTTTTTTTCAGCCCACATTTAATCAATAATATTTTTTTAAGTTTTATTGTTTTTGTTCTTAATGTAATTTTGAAGAAATTAAAAAAGTTATAGTTAAATAACTAATAGTTAAAATAAAAAGTTAAAATTCACAAACAACGAGGTGCCTTCGTTGACCGCGGAGGTGCTGATCCAGCTTGATGGCCAGGTTGATGCAGTCGTCCAGTGACAGGTCGTATCGCAACTAATTGTATCTCGTGTTGTAGCCCGTCTCTGAACCTGGCCAACAAGCTCTTGTCACACCAGCCACTCAGAGTCATAAGCACGCAAATATAGAACAAACACGCTGGTGCACAACAGTGAACAGACAAAGGGCTACGGGCTCGGCTGGTATATATAGAGACACACAGGGGTAGACACAGGTGAACTTGCTTTGGTGATAATAACGCTACTGGGGAACAAGTACACACGTAGACACACTAGGGGGAGACAAAGCGGCGGCTCAGTAATCCGGGGAACCAGATATTTTCCCCCCGGACTGAGGTGGCACAGATGTTACAATGTCCACAATTTCACTCCACATAAAGCTTTATTATGGAACAATGCTAATATTATTTTTAAAAGGAAGTCACTTTTTCTTTCAAAATGGAATCTAAGAGGTATTGATCACATATCTTTGCTTCTTGATTGATTCAGGTTCTGTATTTACATATGAACAAATTTGATTTTCCTATTCCATTTAGAGAATATAAATCAGAGATTAATGCTATACCAAATGATTTATTACCAATTTATAAATATCATATTAGTTCGTGTGAAATAATAACTAAGTATGACAAAGCAACCGTTGAAGGTGTTCTCATCATTAATAGAAAATGTAACAATAAACATATACATCAAACCATTCATAACCTAAACAAGAACATTCCAAAAAGTAAATTTTATTGGGCTTTAATAATTGATAACATAAATTGGAAAAGAAAATCGTGGTTCATTTCATACAAATATCCTATTCCTAACAAGGTTAAAGTAGTTCACTTTAAAATATTACACTGTATTTATCCTGTGAATTCCATAATTCCAAAATATGTGGACATTGTGGATCTGTGTACTTTTTGCAACCATCAGAAAAAAATTATTCCTCATATTTTTTTATTGTGGAGTGGTACGAGCATTTTGGGGGCAACTTGGAATTTTTTTTTTTCTTCAAAAATTTTAACATTAAAAGACATAATTATCTTTTTCTATCAGAGTAACAAATCATATGAATACATTGTCAACTTCTATATTTTAATGGCAAAGTTCTACATTCATAAATGTAAATTTTCTAAATCATCTCCTAAACTATCACCTTTCCTCTGTGAAATACAAAACCTTTTGAGCTCTTTGTTGTGATTTAGTCAATGGATCACATTTTTTTCTGCAATTTAGTTTATTTATTTATTTTCTGTTCTTTTTTCTTTTTAGTTATTTATATATGTCTTGTTACTAGTTGCTTTACCCTGTCTACTGTTATTATTCATTTGTATATTTATGTTAAGTTTGCTCATATTGAATGACTTCTATTTAACTGTGCATAGTTATTTGTATAATTCAATTCTTTATACTACCTGAATCTTGTACTTTCATAATTTTCATATTGTAATTGATGTTTTTTTTTGTGATTTAATAAAAAAGAAAAGGAACAAGTTCTCCATCTGGTGGTGCAAGTATATAATTACAGATGCAACATAGATTTCTACTTTTGTTAACAACAATAGTTCAAGTTCAAGCTTTTATTGTGATTTCAACCGTATTCAGTACACAGTGAAACGAAATGTTTCTCCAGGACTCAAGTGCTATATACAACATAAATTTACAACAGACATTAACAAAAAACTAACTAGCTAACTTAAAAACCAAATTAGCTGGCTAGCTGAGACAAGACAGATTGACATTTTAAGTTAACGGTCGGTTCCACCTGAACATGAAGATGGTCATGGACTCTGCAGAAAGTTATTCTCTGACGACTTGTGACTGAACCACATGCAAGCGGAAAACAAAGGGCATTTGAACTGAACTCCATGTGACATGAACTCCAACCAGAAGCTGAGCACCAGGACGTGTCAGACAGGTCCATTTTGTTATTAATATTTCACATCAAAACAGTAAGATATAATGTTGAATCTGCCATATCACTCGTAGGCAAGTGAATAGAACTGAGATTGGCTTGTCTGAGAACAACACATAAAAACCTCCTTATCTTGGTTCAGAGCATAATACCCCAGAAAGAATATTTTTTCCCTAGAAAACCCAGGCTGGTGCTTATATTTTAACATAATAACACACCATGACTGGAGTTAAAATTCACACTGGGAAGATAAAAAAATATATGTAATTACAGTTTAATCACAGCTCTATCGCTAGAGAATCTCTATCGTGCAAATGTGACATGGTGAACACACATTTATACAAGTTATTTATAGTAGGTGTGCGTTCAAAATTATATAAATATTAGGGACGCAAATCACAAAGGACCAGTAAATACAATATTACTATTTTACCAAGGCGCGAATTCGATCTGTATCGAGATCAGTATCATGATTTTATAAATAACCCCATTTTTTTCCCCAAGAAACAAACAGTACAATGACCTCACGCATTATGTCATGACTTAATTTTTACTTCCCTACATGTTACATGAGAAATTTTTTTTTTAAATACAAAACCTTTTGAACTATAACTGTGTATAACTAAATGCATAATAATTTTTTTTATCTTTTAGTTTTAGGTGTATACAATGTAATATTCAAAGCCCTTTGAATGTTACATTGTATAATATTACACAGGTCTGTCTGTGTTTATGTGTGTGTTTGTGGTGTGGCACGGTGTCCACAAAGAGCAGGCTGAGCCTTGAGCAGAGAGAGAAAATGGATTTTTAACCTCTCTAATGAGACTTGCTTTTGCTTTACACGTGCACACACATGTTATAATAATACATGTGCGCTGTACACACACGTATACAGACACAAAATAAAATGTGTTTTACGTGGTCACGGTGTTATAGTAAACAGTACACGCGTGCATGGATGTTGATTATACCAGTGAGAGACGCGCAATAAGCGACAATTACCCACAATTCCACAGCGCAAGTGAGAGAAAAACCGTTGGCTCAGTTGTGATCACGTGACGCTCGACATCAAAACAAGAAGCGAATGCGTGATACATGATACTCGGCACTCGTAAACCAAGACTTGTTCGTTTTCCAAGTCAAAAATTATTAAAAATCTTTGCTCGTCTTGTGGAACACTCGTAAACCCCGTTACTCGCAATCCGAGGTTCCACTGTACAGTGTATATATATTCTAATTTTATTCATTATTATACTGTAATTTAATCTACCTGTTTTATAATTGATTTCCTCAACCCCTTTTTTATGTACACCTTAATTGCTCCTATTACAGTATCTGTCTTTTTATTTTTACCATTTAAAGTATTCTTAATTTAATCTTCTTATGTGTCATGATGAGAGACTAGGAGGCGGACGCAAATGCAGGCAGAACACAAACAGGTTTATTCGATAACTTGTCAAAATAATATCAATGTCCAAATAACAAAACTATTCAATTCAATTCAATTTTATTTGTATAGCGCTTTTAACAATTGACATTGTCCCAAAGCAGCTTAACACAATC
>JAQMYJ010021816.1:0-16080 GCA_030014305.1 Clarias laeviceps | reverse complement strand
TTTGGACGCCTTCAGCATTCCTTTACAATGTAGAAAGAAATAAAAATCAGGAACCATCATGGAGTTAGAAAGTGACCTCAAACTTTTGAACGGTAGTGTATATAAATAATAGAGTGTTATAGTAGTTGTTGTTAGTCTTTCGGCTGCCTGTAGTACGGCCTAGTATTTAGGGATATTTGTAATAGTATATTGTTGTAGTATTTTAATGCAGTATAATATAGTATTTCGGAAACGTAGTGTAACAGAATATTATACAACAGTTAGTTTAATGTAGTATATTATAGTATTATAGAATCTTCATGTAATATAACATTATATAACCGAGGAATCTGATTGGACATTCCACAATTGGTGATAATAGAGAACAACAGCAGTGGGTTAACTATATAACATTCAACTATTTGTATTCACACTAACTTAGTAAGTTGATTACACTAACTGTCAGTCACCCACATGGATGAAAGTATGTCTGTACGGTCCGAAGTATTGGAAAGAGGGAGCTGCCTTTCAAAACCCACATTCAAATTAGTCATGGAAGCACTATTAGCAAGAAAACACACCTGATGATAGACATTGTCATCTTAAACAACACATTGTCTCCTTACTAACTGCTTCTGACTCGTTCTGAACTGCATCTGAACCGTAAACGTTTTATTTATGTTAAAGTGAACTACAAACTAACTAGCTTCTAACACAAGGTTAAATCAAAAATCTTTTTTGACCGCTGATTGAGGATAACATAACTGATAAACAAACAAAACAAACAAACCATAACCTGTTGATAATAAATAGCTGTTGTAAAACTGTTGAATAAAACAATATCATACATAAGGTTGTGCTGTTGCCTTGTGTTAGGTGTAGAGCATAATTACAGATGTTAAGACATTAATTAATTTCAAGCAAACAAAACCAAAACAAAAGCTAGAATATGACAAAAACAACCAATACTTTAACTTTTGAAACATTGATAGTGAAAACATTATACGAACAGATCAAATAGCAGATTAGATGCGAGACCACTCAAACACTAATTGAAGGTCTATTTATACACCCATGGCTAAACATGCTACAGATGATTACAATCAAATCATGTGACAGAGGTGCACTACAGAAAATAAAGTCCCTGACAAAGTCCACGCACAAAACAGTCAATGGACGCAAATGACCCTCAATGGTTTGCCCTGACACTATGACAATGCTGTGATGCCTTCAGCACTCTGTCTGCCCCCTCATGCCATTGATCACATCACAGCTGTGCTGATACTCACGATATTACATGAGAGAGTGTCCTGTTCAGCATAACAGCACTTCATCTCGTGTGATATTGCTTAAATATATTATAGAATTTGAATAGTATCGCTGTATAGTATAATAGTACAACCCAAATTCCGGAAAAGCTGGGACGTTTTTTAAATTTTAATAAAATTAAAACTTCGACCACAAACACAAACTCTTCAGCAGCAGAAAACTATATCAGGATGAGACCAAATTCCAACACCAAAACTCCAGAAACTCATAACCTCAATGCCCAGAAATCTTCAAACTGTTTTGAAAATAACAGACGAGATGCTACACCATGGTAAACATGCCCCTTCCCAACTATTTTGAGACCTGTAGCAGGCATAAAATTTGAAATGAGCTCATTTAGTGGATAAAAGTGTAAAATTAATCCGTTTAAACATTTGTTAGGTTATCTATGTTCTATTGTAAATAAAATATTGGCTCAAGTGATTTGAAAGTCTTTTAGTTTTCATTTTATTCAAATAATAATAAAAAAAAAACGTCCCAACATTTCCCGGAATCGGGTTGTATTTTGTGTATTATAGTAATACAAAATAGTAAATAAAAATAAATAAAATAAAAACAGTAGTATAATAATATACTACTGTAGTATTTTAGTCCAGTAGAATAGTATAATCTTCAAATAATTTTGTGTAGCATAGCTGTATAAAATAATAGGATTTGTTGTAATATAAAAGTATAGTATTATAGTGTAATAGTGTAAAATAATAGAATAGTATTTTAAAACTGAAATTTATTTCAGAAATCTGACCAACCTGTAATTATAAATGATTTTCACACCACATTATATGACTAATGAATTACTGTACTATGTACCTGAAGTAAGGCAGCGGTCAGGTAGACAGTGATGAAGATCCAGGTGAGGCTGATGTGTCCAGGGCGCAATAAGTTGATGGTGTACAGGAAAACAAGGTGACCGGGGGCCACCAGGAGGAAGAGCACTCGGGCGGAGCGAGAATTCACACCTGTGGAGAAAATAGAGCAGGGAACACTGTCTATCATTTAACGATTTCACACAGTGTTCACTCTTATGCACACAGTCAGTTTGATTTAAGGAAAATATCTTGAGACCATTTCTAATTTAGACATACAGTGGAACCTTGGATTACGAACATAATTCGTTCCGGAAGCGGGCTCGTATTCCAAAACACTAAAATATAAACCAAATATAATTTTCCCATAAGAAATAATGAAAAGTCAAATTATTCATTCCACAGCCCAAAAAAATAAATACATAAAAATAATTAACACAAAATATAAAGTAAAAATAAAACAAATTAACCTGCACTTTACCTTTTAAAAAAAGTAAAAATAAATCCCGACAGATAAGTGTTTGCGTTTATGCGTTGCAGGCGCTGTGTGTGTTTGTGTGTGTGTGAAGCCCCTCCCGTCCCGAGAGAGTGTGTGAACCGGCATGGTGTCAAATTACGCACGGACACACACATAAGAGAGGCTGAGGGAGAAAATGGATTTTTAACCTTTTAATGAGACTTTCTTTTGCTTTACACTCACGCACACGTGTTTTATAAGAAACAGTACACGGGCGCTGTACACATGCGCTTACAAACACAAAATAAAATATGTCTAAGACCGAGCAGGGGAGACGATTACCTTCCACAGCACAAGAGAGAGAAAACCGTTGGCTCAGTTGTGATCACGTGACGCTCAGCATCAAAACAAGAGTGATACATGATACTCGGTACTAGTAAACCAAGACTTGCTCATTTTTCAAGTCAAAATGTATTAAAAATCTTGCGGAACACTCGCAAACCGCGTTACTCGCAATCCAAGGTTTCATTGTAATTTTTAACAGCAAAAATGTTTTAAAATAAAAAGAAATAAAATATATAGCAAATGTTGCTACATATTGTAAATGTTATTACAATCAAAATTTTCATAATTTAACGATTGATTGGTCTTTCAGCTGCTCATGTCGAGGGGTCACCAGAACCCTCAGAGGCCATCCGATTTGCACACACAACTTGGAACAGGTTTTACTCCAGATGCCCTTCTTGACGCAACCCTTATCCTGTATTGGGACTAACACTGCATGAAATAGATGGGATTTAGGCATTGGTTAAGTAATGACAGTTTTATTTAGTATGCATTTTTTACTGACAATCCTAGTCATTTCAATCCATCCCAAACTTCCTAACCATTTTTATAGTCTGCTCCACCAGGTTTAGAGTGTCACATTCTTGTTTTTGTTACAGTACCTGAGCCGAAGAATGTGCTGCATGGTGTGGGACATTTCTGACGAGGTGGATTTGCCTCTGTGATGGGGAGGCTGTCCATGTGCAGGTATGTGGAGATGCGACTGGCCTGCACCGCTACCAGATTACCAGCCACACCTACATCAGGTTAACACAAACAACATTAACCTTCCTTTATGGTCTAATTTTAAGGTATAAATAACAGACATTGTTTATTCTAAATAGAAACACTGTTAAAAACCTCACATGGAATCCATTACTGTTAAAAACATAATAATAATTTGAAAGAAATACATTTACAGTCAAACCTGGGATTGCGAGCATAATTCGTTTCGGAAGTGTGCTTGTATATCAAAGCAGGCATATATCAAAGCAAATGTCCCCCATAAGAAATAATGAAAACTTCGATGATTCATTACACAAGCCAAAAATATTCATATAAAAATTATTTATACAAAATATTTAGGACCACTTTTACACACTCGCACGTGCACACACACACACACAAACACACACACTACTGGAATGACTACTCTAAACAGATCCCCCCACCCTGCACTGCTACAGCCTTTTTAACTTTTTTCTTCACGGAGTCCGTTGTTGCAGAACATTTACTAAAGAACAGTCACTACACTTGGACTTACCTCTGAAAAAACATCATGTTCACTCCCCTCCCACTGCTTCTGCCTGCCGTCGGCAGCACGGGTGCACACACGCTTCCGATGGCACACGGACATAATGTACATTACTCCCTCATAAATATCACTTTTGCGGGTGGAGCTATCATTTTTATCACCTTATACGAACATTACCACGTCCGTAAGCGACTGGTGGTTCTCGCTTTACGGCTGATAAAGGAGCAGATCTGGGGGACTCATGGGGGACTCATGGGGGACTCATGAACTGGTATGTTTATTTATGTATTTATTTATTTTTTTTGGGGGGGGGGGATTTCCCCCCGATTTTTCCCCTAATTTAGTCGTGTCCAATTCCTCCCAGTCACTAGGGGGCTCCCACATTAAGCTTCTACTACCACTCAGTAGGGAGGGCCGCAGACTATCACGTGTTTCCTCCCACCCACGTGATGTCACCGACCGCATCTTTTTGAACTGCTTGCTCACGCACCATTGGAGGCGGCGTAACACTTGGAGGACAGTGCTATCCGCTCCTTCCGCTTACGTGAGCTCACAGACGCCCCTGATTAGCTGTAGAGCCGTGATTAATGTGGGAGCACGAAGTACCTCTCATCCCTCCCCTCTGAGAGCACTCGGCCAATCAGCTCTCTCTAGACCTCCGGCTGTGAGAGGTTACAGCATCACCCGGGGATCGAACTCGCAATCTCCTTTAATCAGGCACCTGTCTGATTCGGCTTGCTCACCAGGGACTATGTGACCATTTTGATTCATACACACTCACATTCCATACAAACTTAAATAATTCTTTTGATTGTGTAAAGCGACAATGACAATTGTTAAAAGCGCTATACAAATAAAATTTAATTTAATTGAATTGATTGTTGACTATACGAGTGACGCACGTGCACTGAGACTGAGCATGGGAGACGATTACCCACAATCCCACAGGACAGGAAAGAGAAGAACCATGGCTTAGTTGTGATCTTAGTTGTGAATTGTTTTAAGATTTAGCTTGTTTTGCAAAACACTCACAGACCAAGTTACTCGCAATCCAAGGTTCCACTGTACATTTTATAGAGCTACATATAGCAAGATGAAATGAGATTTAAAGGAGCTGCCACTTCAAAACTGTGTTTATACAGCTTGGTGTATACGTTTGTGGGTAAAATACAAAAAGAAGTTATTATTTTTTTTATTATTTGATGCTCACCGTTGATGACCGGAGTAAATACCGCCATTCCAACGTAGTTGGGATTAGACACAGTTTTATCCAGAATGAGGCCTCCAATACTGAAAAATCATTTAGAATTTAGAAACCTTAGATTGCTTGACATTAAAGCAATCAGGTGCATTATGTGCGAACATCTTTTTATTGTACCTGCTGATCGTCATGGCGATTATCACTGGCTTCCAGCCTGAGTAGAGCATTTCTTTGGTGTAAGGGATACGCCAGGCAATCACGATCACTATCGGTGTTAAGGTGGCAAAAAATGCACAGACTAGCGGATTGGCATACTTGTTGTACTCTATGAAAAGAAAAACAAAAACAGTGCAGATTGTTTCAATACAATTCCATCAAAATTATATGAAAAATAGCACCACAGATAATATGATATGTACAAAATCATGATACAGCATTAACCCCAAATACACAAACAAACACAAACAATGCTTTGGTATAAATTCTTCTGGGCCAATAAATGCCGGTTAAACCTTTTTATGGGCACTGTTTACTTCTGAATAGTTTGGACTTGAATCAAAATTTTGGCCTACCATTTGTTAAAACATTTTTTTTGCGGTTTTCATGCCATGACAATTTGTTGAAGTCAGAACTATTCCCAAACTTGAACTTTCATTCCCTATTCCAACATGAACACATGCTGCCACTAGATGCCACCTACAAACCCAAAATCCTTCACTCACCCAGCTCCTGGTAGAGTCCTGTGCTGATGCTAGACAGTAGGGCCAGTGAAATCAAGTCCCCAAGGCTGGCAGCGATAGGTGTGGCCACGTTGTCGGGGTTGATGCCAATCTTTCTCGAGCCGATGATTACGCCTATCATGATAAGACCTGTTTTTAAGGAAATATTGGCTGTGATGGTTGAGATGTTCAAGGAAACACAGGAAAGGTTCTAATCTGTACACAATGAGAAAAGAGCCTGTTTTGGGCTTCTGAGGTCTCATATTTTGCTTAATTATTTCCTCTCACCTAGCACCAGAGAAGCGATGAAGGCTGTAGCTACACTGCTCGCACAAAGCAGAACAGCATGATCTATATTACACCATTGGCCCTCTGAGATCCAGCCAAAAATGACTGCGGCGACAAAAGCTAGGAAGCCCACCACAGTGGCCTGAACCTGTAAGATTTAAAATTTGGATTATTTACAGAAAAATTTGATTATCTAAAATCCACTCTGCAGCTTTTGACTGTGACTGAGTGTATGTGTGTACAGTGAGATTACATATAAACGGTCTGGTACCTGAATTAGTGCAAGATTTCCCGTGATCATTTTCCACATCTCCTTGGCTGTGTCCATTTGGCCAATATTAGTCTAAAGGAACAGGACACAGGAAGCATATTTACAGCAGTTCTCATTACAGCATGAGGACAGAGGGCTTTCTTCAGAGGGGGCGAGAGGACTAGGAAGCTCGGGTCTACCGTCTAATATTCAAGGTTTCAACAGGTAACATTTAGAATTTAACATTAAAGGTTTTATAGGACTGTTATTGCTCTGCGACACATTTTATATTAATGCATTATGTTCTATACTTTTTCTATTTACCTTTGGGTGATGAATAATTTTGATATTAATGTGTGAAGTTGATAGGATGTTGTCATTTATAAACATAATGTTATCTTAAGCCTTTTCAATGTAAATGCTTTAATAGGAAAAGTCATAACAGCATTCTTGTAACCTGAATATCATAATTATTATTTAAACATGTTTCAGTCATGTGACTAATCAGAGATTATTTGTTTTCCTTGAGTTTCACTCTGGTTAAGAGTTAAGTTGTAATAAATGCTGGACTTGAAACTTGCGTCTCTCAACTTTGTAGTCCATGGTGTTTAGCTTGCTGTCAAACTTTAGAAAGGGTAAACGTAAAGGAAGGACAGTATAGTAAAAAGCTATTGAAAAGCTATTTGAAAAGCAAGCATCAAGATAAGATATGGAGGATAAACCAAACTTTCTGAGAAAGCTTTGTCAGTTAGCTCCTCAAAGCAGATCTTCAAGATCGTCAACCAGTAATGCAGCAGCAAGAGCGAGAGTTGTGGCTGAAGCAGTATGAGCATGTGCATAATTTGCAGAAAGACAGCTGGCCATGAAAAAAGAAGGTTTGCAGTAGAATATCAGTAGGTGGGTGAATATCACAGTGATTCCAAAAGCAGCTCAGACATACCTCTGACTGTCCAAGAATGAATAAATGAGTACGCTGAGGATCAAAGTAAATGGGTTACAGTAGACAGCATCCATCGCAAAGCTATATGAAGCAGTCATCAGCAACACATGATGTCACTCAGGTGAGTCATTCGTGCAACGATGTCACCATTTCACGTGTTGTAACCAATGAACAGACAAAGGGGAGAAAGAACACAAACCCAGCTGAATCACTAATTCTTCAAATTCAAAACTTTCAGTTGCCAAACAACCACATCATTAAACAATCTCTTTTCAAGAGTGAGCCACCTTCACCTTATTCGAGCAATGCTCCTCATTTGCATTGCTTCATACATATGCCGCCACACAATTCATCACAAGCAGATCCTACCCAAGAAGCTAGCATGACAGACTTTGCAAAATATTTAGCACAAAGAGAACTTATTCCCTTTCAAAAACTACACTCGATGCTGCGTGAAACGCTATGGGGAACATCTTTTTGTGTTACCTGTTGTGAAGCTTGTGTGTACCAAATTCTGGCTTATATAACCTCGGTCAGGTGACGTCATCTGATGAAGTGCACCTACAGGTTATAAATAGGAGTGAACCGGAAACATCCTCAGATCTTTTTGTCTTCAGGACTGCTTTGTGTTTGCATGTGTGTGTGTGCAAGCAAATTAAGAAAGTGTTTAACTCACCGATATGGCGGAGTTTCAAGCGAGATGCGTGCCTCCGTATGATTGATCTCTTTCGGGGGGTGATCTCCACACTTTTTGTTTCCAGTGTTTGGGGGAAGAACACGCTCTCCTCGGGCTTCAGGGAGTGTGTGAGCACTGTGATCTTCTCCTGATTAAAGTGCTTCGCCTTCTTTAAAGAGAAACCGCGAGCCGCGGCGCATTCCTGGGACTCACGTGCAGATCTGGCAGATGCGCATGAAACGGAATCTCCCCTCCTTTCTCTCGTGCTCTCTCCGGATCAGGAAGTTTCTACGTCTACTTCTCAAGCGCGCCCCGGCGCTTCTTGTGAATGAGCAGGAATGACTTCCTCTCTCGCTTCTGCGGAGATGGAAATAGCCACCTCAGAACACTCCTCTAGTGACAACAGAGCGTATGAGGAGTTACTCGAAGTAGTAACGTGTGCGGTCGAGCGGCTGCATATCGACTGGCCGCAGGAGCGAGCTTCCCCCAAGCACTCAAAATTAGACGACAGGTTTCTGTCGGGTGGCCGGGGGAGTGGAGCCTCAACCACGCTCTCTCTCCCCTTCTTTAGCGACCTCCACGACGAGTTAACTCGTTTATGGACTAAGCCATATTCATCCCATATCGACATTGAATATCTTTGATGTGGAAGTGCGGGGTTATATGATGATGCCCCAGATAGAAGAGACGCTTGCGGGCTATTTCTCTCCTGGGGACATCATCCTCCCTGAAAAAGGCAACACTTCTCCCTGGCACCCCCAGGAGGTCGGTGTTCATGCTCCGCCACCACTGGTGTTTCGGGCAACACCAGTCTCCAACGAGATGTTAGTTCTTCGGTCATTTCGTGCCATGTTTCAGGATGGCGAACATCTAACAACCCTCCGTCTAGTTGAAATGCCAAAACTTGTGCCCCTTTCGGAGAAACTGGCAGCGTGGAAGCTACTGCCAGGTATATCTCCTTGGGTACTAAGGACTGTAGGGAGAGGCTACAGGATTCAGTTCACACATCGCCCTCCGCGTTCCAACGGCGTGGTCTCCACTTTCGTGAAATCGGAAAGGGTGCATCTGCTGACTCTCGAATTGCAGATGTTGCTGGAAAAAGGGGCCATAGAACATGTTCCCCTACCAGACAGAGAGTCAGGCTACTACAGTCGGTATTTCTTGGTTCCCAAGAAAAACGGGGGGCTGCGTCCAATTTTAGATCTTCGCGGGCTGAACCGCTATCTTAAAAACTACAGGTTCAAAATGTTGACTGTTAAAATGATTGTTTCTCAAATCCAACCAAGGGATTGGTTTGTGACAATCGATCTGAAGCACGCATACTTTCATATAGAATATTGCCACAACACAGGAAGTTCCTGAGGTTCGCGTTCGGGGGCGAAACTTACCAGTATCGGGTCCTTCCATTTGGTCTCTGTAGCTCTGTCACCCCGCACATATACAAAATGCATGGATGCAGTCTTGGCTCCTTTACGACTCCAGGGCATCCGTATTTTGAATTACATAGACGACTTGCTGATTCTGGCTCAGTCTCAGGAGCTAGCGCTTCGACTTTGACGTACGTGGCCGCTATTTCAGCTTGTCATGTTCTGACCGATGGGGTTTCTGTGGGAAAGCACCCTTTAGTTGCCCGTTTTATTCGTGGAGCTAAACTGTTGAGGACGCCCACTAGAGCGATGGTCCCATCGTGGGACTTAGCTATTGTGTTCGAAGGTCTGACTGACACCTCTTTCGAACCACTAGAATGAGCGCCTGCCAGGCTTCTGACTCTCAAGATGTTTTTTCTTATGGCCATTATTTCTTTGAAGAGAATTGGAGATCTGCAGGCTTTGTCAGCCTCCCCATCCTGCCTAGACTGCCCCTGGGCTAGTCAAGGCCATTCTGCATCCTCACCCGGACTATCTTCCGAAAGTTCCCTTCTCAACCATGCACCCAGTTGTTCTCGAAGCATTCTGTCCTCCGGCCTTTTACAGCTCCGGAGAAGGAAAGACTTCACTTACTGTGTCCAGTACATGCTCTTCAGATTTACATCCACTAGCCAATGGCGTAAGTCAGAGCAGCTTTTCATATGCTATGGGGGCCGCAACCGGGGAGTGGCCACCACTAGACAAACGCTGTCACATTGGATGAGAGATGCTATTGCCCTAGCCTACGAGGCGCGTGGTCACACTTTGCCTCTAGAAATCAGGGCTCATTCAACCAGGGGGATTGCCTCATCTATTGCGCTGGCAAGAGGTGTCCCATTGCAGCAAGTGTGTGATGCGGCAGGTTGGTCCTCTCCGCACACATTTGTTAGATTTTATAGTTTGGATGTTCATGCTACTCGAGTCAGCCTCCCAGACCTAGGTCTGAGACCTCCTTGGCTATTGTGCGCACACGCAACACAACCCTGGGAGCCCAGACACTTGAGGTGCGGCGGCGTTGGTATTCTCGTTCCCATAGCGTTTTCACGCAGCATCAAATGTAGCTTTTGAAAGGGAACGTCTAGTGATAACGTCTCGGTTTACTTTGCTGTAACCCTGTTCCCTGAAAAAGCGGGAACGAGATGCTTCGCTCCAATGCCGCACTGCTTGCGTGACTGGACGTCCTTTCAGACAAAATTGACCTGAGGATGTTTCCGGTTCACGCCTATTTATAACCTGCAGGTGCACTTCATCAGATGATGTCACCTGACTGAAGTTATATAAGCCAAAATTTGGTGTGTTTGATACACACATGCTTCACAACCAGTAACACAAAAAGATGTTCCCCATAGCGTTTTCACGCAGCATCTCGTTCCCGCTTTTTCAGGGAACAGGGTTACAGCAAAGTAAACCGAGATGTTATCACTGGGCTTTGATGACCATGCCGAAAATTATAAAGCATGGCATTCTTCCTTAATCAATGTTATTGAAGGACTGGATCTGACAGCAGGTGAGGAACTAGACCTCTTGGCTTGCTAAAGAGTCGTCACAATATGTGAAGAGATTAAGAATTTGTGCACATAACCAATTGGGTCTGGAATAGACTCAACCAGTGTTATGCAGCCCCTGAGATTGCAGAGAATGCACTTTTTAGCAAGCTTGACAACTTTCCTTAAAGATCTAAAAAGGCAATTTTAAGTTAAGAGAGCTTGGAGATCTCCTAGAGCTCCAGTCTGCTTACCAGGGTTAAACTGCCTAGACACTTTCCATGGTATCAACCCAATTGCAGATAAGTTGCCACATAATCTGCAGGAGAACTGGGTTTCCATTGGATCAAGGTGCAAAGATGAATACAACGTGCCATGTCTTCCGTTTTTATACAATAACCACTTTACCGGAACCTCAAACTGAGAAAACGGAGAAAAAAGATGATCTAACCAAAATCTGATGATCTAACCAAAAAAAAAAGATGATCTAACCAAAATCTGTCCTATCCATAACAAAGACAACCGCCTTGCAAATCGCAGAGCTAAGCCTATTGAGGTGCATCAATGTCCCACTTAGCCAGAGACTGCAGAATGCCGCTGAAATGCACAGAGTGTGAAAGTGAACACCACTCCACAGCAATGCATCCAGGACCGAACTCTTGGGCCTCAAAACCTGTAGGACAAGAGCGCACAGAACAAGAAAGTGAAAAGAAAGTGAAACTTTGCTACTCAGCTACAATAAATTCCCAGTGCTCAAATCTCTCTGCTCGTTCTTGTTCAAAAATTTGCTTAGTCAAAGTGTATAAGGACAACCAGAACACACAACCAGCATGTACGCAATTCTTGATGACAAAAGTAATCGCTCCTTAGCTTGTTCAGAATTCTTTGACTTGTTTGACATTCAAAGCAGCCCACATCCTTACACACTTTGCACCTGTGCAGGCGTTATGGAATGATGGGCAGGAAAGCGCTTGGATTCCATATAGAGCCATTTAGCAGAGTTGTGAGCACTGAGCTTCCTCCACTCGTTGAATGCAATGAAATCTTCAATAACAAGGAATACGAACTTCAGAGGTAGCACTTTCCCATTACCAGTTGAAACCTATTGCAATATTTATTCCAAGTAGATTCAAATGCCCAAATCCTGCTTCTGGTTATTTGGGGAGAGTGCATAAGATCCATGAAAATCAGACCAAATAAGGGTAGTCTTCGATTCCAGTGCACAGTGTCATGGTATCTCTTTAAACAGTGTCCTTCTCACAGGACCCAACATGAACAATTATCTCTTTGAAGTATTGTTAGGCTTCCGGAAAGAACAGATAGCCATGATTGCTGACATCCAGAAAATGTTCTATTGCTTGTTGAACAGGAGAATCACAGGAAGTAGTTCTTGTGTTACAGAGACAATTACATGTCAATGGAGATTAAAGAGTATCAGATGCATGTTCATGTTTTTTAAAACAGTCCTTCTCCAGCCATTGCAATCTCTGGTCTGCGCTGCAAAGCATGATGAGAATGAACATGGTTAATACACTTGACAATTTGTTGTGAGGCATTTCTACATGGATGATGGTCTGATATCTCTGACAAATGAAGAGGAAGCCATCAGTCTACTTAAACATACCCAGAAAGATTTTATATTATTGCACAGTTGAATATGAAACTTCAAATCAAAACAAAACAAATCAAAACAAAATCGCTTTAAATTCAACCACTGTGATGAAGGCCTTTCCTTCTGAGGATTTAACCAGAGGAATAAAAAAGGGCTAGGTCTTACCAAAGAAACTCTCCCAAACCAAAGGAGTATTGGACTATGCTGGGAAATGGACTCTGATACATTCACCGTTCAAGCCTTTACTCGTGGACTGTTGTCTGTGATCGACAGCCTTTATGACCCACTCAGGTTAGTGACATCAGTGACCATAAGAGGAAGAGCTTTACTGCGAGATATATCTCAAGACATAAAAGACAGAGACACACTGTACCACTCCCCGAAGCAAAAGAAAATGAATGGGGAGCATGGAAAAAGCCTCTACAAGGTCTGGAGAATCTTCATATACCACGTACTTATGTACCACTCTCACTTTCTAGCTCTAAATATACAGAGTTATGTCTATTCTCAGACACATTTAACATGGCTATAGCTACGGTAGCCTATGTTATCAGTTATCACTGAAGAGGGACTAAGTCAGTATGATTTGTTTTGGGCAAGGCTAAATTGGCCCCTCATTTGCAGCCCACCTTTCCATGCCTTGACTTTTGTGCAGCAGTATTGGCTGTAGAATTGGCAGAAACAATACTTGAGGACACTGATTTCAATCTTGATGCAGTTAAGTTTTACAGTGACAGTAAAGTAAATCTAGGCTATATATTCAATGAGACCAGACGTTTCTTTGTGCATGTATACAACAGAGTGCAACGAATCCGACAAGGTACAATCCCAGAACAGTGGCACTTTGTACCAACAAACCAGAAGGCTGCACGAACCCCTCTCAATTTAAAAGACATTTGAGTTAGTAATGCCAGAAATAGATGAAGAAATCCTGCCTCATGTCTCAAGCTTTGCAATTCTCATGAAAAAGATATCTTACTGAAGAACGCTCTAAAGGTTTCTCTGCATGGAGTGCACTTCTGCAAGTTATTGCACTGCTTATCCACATAGTTCGTTCATTGAAGTCAAGCTCAAGTACTAACCCAAATGAATGCAAAAGCTGGCACCTATGT
Organism: Clarias laeviceps; assembly: GCA_030014305.1. Lineage (NCBI taxonomy): Eukaryota > Metazoa > Chordata > Actinopteri > Siluriformes > Clariidae > Clarias > Clarias laeviceps. The sequence continues at coordinate 2,242 of JAQMYJ010021816.1, read as the reverse complement.
AAAAAGGCCAGGCTTTTTTTGGACAAGTGTGTTACTCTCAAATCTCTACAGAAAGAAACATACAGAGATGAATTCAGTTCCTTAGCAGAACAGAAGAAGATCCCAAGAAGCAGTGCGCTTAAGAAATTCAATCCTCAGATTCATAATGACCTAGGTGGGGGACTGGAAAATGCTCTTCAAGCTAGAGCAAACTGTGATTATCATTCCTAAGAACCACCATATCTTAACCCTGTAGGTGAAACACTACCATCAGGAAGTGAAACACCAAGGTCATCAATTCAAGGACAAGGACTGGAGGCTTGAGGATTGTACATGGCAAAAGCCTCATCAGCTCCATATTGTATCACTGTGTTACCTGACAAAATTAAGAGGTAGATTTGTGCAGCACAGGATGGTAGATCTTCCACAAGATGCCTCGAGATATCTCCCCCTTTCTCTTATGTAGGTTTGGAAGTATTCAACCCATGGACTTATAACTCAATGGACCAGAGGAGGCACAGCAAACAGCAAATCCTTTTAACATGCATGAGCACTAGAGCAGTTCATATAGAAGTGATAGTCAATTGATACATCCAGCTGTATCAATGAATTACGTTGCTTCTTTGCTACAAGGGGACCAGCCAAAGAACTTAGATCTGATTGTGAAACACATTTCGCCAGAGCATTCGAAGAACTTGATTTCTCGACAGACCAATCGGTCCAAAAGTGATCATGGCTGTTCTTGGCAATTTAATTTCCCTCACGCATCACAAATAGAAATAAAATTCTTGCCAGTATGCTACTGGAGAACAAATCAATCAAGCTTACGCATGAAATTCCTTAGCCAGCTGTAGAAGTTCAACATGCCAAAGGAGCTTCTCACACAGTTCTACTCAGCCGTCATTGAATCTGTCCTGTGCTTGTCAATAACTGTCCGGTTTGGCTCAGCTAGAAAAGCAGACACCAGAAGACTACAAAGGACAGTTCAGGCTTCTGAAAGGGTTTTCTTTTCTTTGAACTTTTGCCGTCTGGTCGGCGCTACAGTGCACTGAACACCAGGACAGTCAGGCACAAGAACAGTTTTTTTTACACCCAGGCATTTTACCCAGGCAAATTTAACTCATGAACAATTAAACATTTTCCTCACTGTGCGATAAATATAGTTAAACATTCTTCTCACTATTCAATCAATATATGTGCAATGTTGTTTGCAATACTACTGTGCAATATACTGTGCAAAACTACTGATATTTATTTGATTTATTTGATAAAACCATATCTTACTCCATTTGTTTGTTTGTTTTTTTCTCTCGTGTGTTTTGTCGTCTCTGGAAGCTCTGTCGCCAAAACAAATTCCTTTTACGTGCATACATACTTGGCAATAAAGCTCTTTTTGATTCTGATTCTGATATCATCAATGATTGAGGAAATTTGTTTTCTTCAGGCGGTCGTCTTTATACATTTCAAGGGAAGGGCACCAAACAAAAGTTCCAGCATCATCACCCTGCCCAATGCAGATTCGTGATTTATCATGAAACATCACTTTCATCTAGTCATTCACAGTCTATCATTGCAATACTTAAGATCACTGTAACCTTGTTTTTTTCCTGTTCAGGTGTTAACGATGGTTTTCATTTGTCTTTTCTTTATGCAAATCCCATTTATGTCTTACAGTGTGGTCACAGACATTGACTCCAATTTCCACCTATTTCTTCCTCATTTGTTTGTTGTGCATTTTCTGTTTTCAGGGCATATTGCTTCCATAGTGCATATGGTTTTCTATCTTGACACTTTGATGTCTTCCTTTGTCTATCACCATGCTTCCCTTTTATAACCATCCCCTTTGATTTGTACTTGGTCCAGATTTTAGAGAGAGTTGTCAAATCTTTTGCAATATTCCATACTGATTTACCTTCTTGAAGATTTTTATAATCCTCTACACAGAGCCATGCTTTATGTGAATCAGCTTAGTGCAACAGCTCAACAAGGTGTGCAAGCACTCTTTTTAAATGCAGACTAATTAGGAGATGTAATCTAATGCAGGCATTTGTTTTAGAAGTACATGGTGATTCCATAATATTTTCTTCAGAATTAAGTGATTCCATTTTCCCCTCTGCTTAATCTGCAAAAACAAATTGACTACAAATGTCTTTATTTTTTATTTTTTAAGTGTTTCTTAAAGCCAGAAAATACAAACCGGATTCCAAAAAAGTTGGGACACTAAACAAATTGTGAATAAAAACTGAATGCAATGATGTGGAGA
>JAQMYJ010019456.1:0-16267 GCA_030014305.1 Clarias laeviceps | reverse complement strand
GTTGAAATGTAATATAATGTAGTATAAAACTGTGTCCAGTTATGGTCAAGACAATGTGCGGATGTGCAGAAAATTGTGCAAGGTTGCAGTTCAAAGTTCACAGTACACTGGTGTGCAAATGTGCAAATGTACTGTATGGTTCAGTTTTGTTATTTACATGTTTATATTTCTGCCCTTTAGTGAGTGTTGCCTCAATATTAATGCTAACACCCACAGAAATGTTGGGTTTTATGGTTGAGCTGTTGATGCTGGGCGCATTGTTCATCACTAATGTCATATTGCTCCAGCATCCCGGGGTTCTCCCGCTGTCTTGTCAGTATCAAGTAAAATGTACTTACTACTAAACTTAATAAAGATTTGAACATATTAAACACTCTCGCAATCATTCTCTATAGTGCTTATCCTGTACAGGGTCATGGGAGGCCTGGAGCCATTTCTTTCATAATTATATTTATTTATTTAATGAAGAACAAGGAAATTAATCCATTGGAAGATTGAGTACTTCCTCATTGTGGTCTTGTTCCTGTCACATATCTTCATTTTATCCGTTTCTGTTCTATTTTTCACTTCTCTCTTTCTGTTCTCTTTTCAGTTAGCTTTTATGATCTCTTGTCTGTATGGGCTAATTCTCATCTGAACAATAGGCATTCTCTTCGAAATATACAACTCTTTAAATTTCACTTCCTCCTTTCCTAAACCTATGTCCACAGAACAGTTAGTATGTTTGTTAATATATTTGCCAAATTTACCTGTTGACAAAGGAAAATGAACATCTATTAAAATAAATAAAATCAAATGATGAATGTGCCTTATGGGCAGGGTTTGGGTTACTTCGTTAATGATCAGGCCCCTCAACCATATCTGCTCCAAGAGTGCTGTATCCTTGCTGACCCTGTGCTCTGACCCCAGCTTCTGAACTGGAATATGTAAAAAAATATATTTTACTGTGCCATACGGTACATGTGGCAAATAAGTGAATCTTAATTTTAATTTTAATCAATTAATAATTACCATAGCAAATAAGACACAGAAACAGTTACTGTAATTTGAAAAAATGTAAATAAATTAGAGGCAATTTGGGACGTGCAGTTTGCAACAGGTCCTGGGTGTTTCACTACATAACCATATTCCCAGTTATACCATCTGAACTCGATTTAAATACCAACACACTGTTGAAGTGAACAATGCAGAAAGTCCACAACATACCAATGAGTTCCATTCTGAGAGCTTGTTCATAAGTCCAATTTGTTCGTAAGTCCAACAAACATTGTCTAGGTACTAGGATGCTAACACAATCGATGCAGTGCTGGCTCAGAGGGTTAAGGCACTGATCGGAAGGTCGGCGGTTATATCCCCAGCTCCACCAAGGCTCTTAACCTTATCTGCTCCAGGGGCGATGTATCATGGCCGACCCTGTGCTCTAACCCCAGTTATGATAGGATATGCGAAGAAAGAATTTTACTGTGCTGTAATGTATACGTGACAAATAAAGACTTAACCTAACTTAACAATCAATTAATTAATTAATATAACAATAATTATACACAGTACAAAACTAACATGTTCCATGATCTTGTTCTTTAGAATCGTGCTGATGGCTGAAGGATTCATGTTAAAAGATTCATAATTCATGTCTGCCATCTTTTCACCTCGCTCCATTCTCTAAATTATTTAAAATTTTGTCTCCATCATTATTGTTTGGCGCTTCTTAGCAGTACCAGCTTTATCGCCAGCTTGCTTCTGGACATCCTGGGATGCGCGCATGTGACAATGTACGGTGGACATGTGATCTAACTCCCGCAATTAAACATGTGTAACTTGAATGATTTTATGTAGGGGACTTACTGTATTGGTAAGAACTTCATTCACATGTGTCTTAGTGAAAGAGTGCAATAGTTGTCACTGTTGTAATTTGATGTAATTAAGTAGCATATTTTTAACACTGACCCACTTCATGTGTGTGGACTAAAACATTTTCTGTTCTTTTCTCAGTGCAGAAAAACAAGTTTAAATTCTTACTCAGGATAATTTTATGTATGTTATCTGTTCTGATGAAGGAGAATTTTTTCATTAAATGATGAAAAGTTTTTATTTTTTTTTACATCTCTTTAAAATAATGATTCTTATAATAACTAAATGACACCTTAACACCCCTAAGTATAATGATATGGAAATTTAGTAATACGTTTTAGCTGACAGCACTGCTGATATTTATTTGTAAATAACTGTGTAAATGAGGTATCAGTTATATCAGTTTCTAATTTTCTGCTCATCAGGTTTGTGAAAAGCATTTATGCTTAAGATCATTTTTGTCATGCAGACAGAATTCCTTTCTGCCTAAAAACGAAATTTACTTAATTGTGTGAATAAAGGGAAAAATGTTGACCTAACATAAATTTTGAGGAAGTCTGTGTACTAATGAATTTCATGTTAATGTCCTAAAAGTTTTGAGTGCAAGCTGTTTACTGAAAACCTTTTAAGTAGAGTGAGTGTATTTACAGCGGACAGTGGGCTTCATCAGCCCAGGCATGCAGGTCCCCTATTCACCTCCTCACTCCACACCTATCACAGATGGACCCACAGTGAGATAACAGCACTCATCTCTATAGGGCTGTCTGGGAGGTGCATGGCTGAAGGTCATTAAGAGTCACTTGCCAACCAAAAGAAGCAGATAATCGTGCGAGAGTGTTCCGGTGCACGAAGCTGTGTGTGCTTGTGTGTTTGTGAAAAGCAGAACTCAGCAGAGGATAAAGGTTTTCATTTCCCAAATATGCCTAGAAGTGTTTTATATATATATTTATTTATTTTTAATTTTTTTGTAAAGGGCTGATGTGCAGTGTTCTGGAGAAACAGAAATGATCCCAACAGTACAGTAGCATAGCTTTGGATAAATGATGGTGGGTTTTGAGCTAAGGATAGATGATAAGGCTTGTGGTTTTCCTCAACTGAGTCAAAGTGATGCATGCATGTCAGTGTCACATGACCATATTGGCCTCCATGAGAACCCTTATGAATCCAAACTTCTCCAAACGCATGTGCAGAGAGAGAGAGAGAGAGAGAGAGAGAAATCTCAGTGTATATTACCACAGTCCTGCGCTCTGATCCGTCAGAAGGTGTTGATTAATTCTCTATAACAGCTGCACTGACCGTAGTGCAGGTTTATATTAATGCTCTCACTCTAATACTCTAATGTTTTCATTTTAATAACTTACTCACATGGACGTGTATGTTGACCATCTGCTGTACACGTGGCTGTGAAGAATAGAAATGTGTTTAATCAAGTTCTGACACAATGTTTGCTGTTTGTACTGCGTTTTCAATAAAGAGTAAAATGTTCTCTGGGTGGTGTATTACCAGTTTTGGAATTAATAATAAATAGTTCTAACTCTCTTTCTCTCTCTATTTCTCTCTCTTTTATTAAAGCTGAAATGATCAGATTTGAGCATGTTTTTCCCGTCATGAAATCCGCAGTAATTCAGTGCTGTAATTGTGAGAAACTTGTTGAACTGGTTGTTAGTTTCAGGTGAATCAGGGAAGTGTTAATCGCAGTGTGGGGATGTTGGAGATTTTAGCATTGTTGACAATCCTTAGCATTGTGACAATGATTAGTTATGTGTGATTCTAATGTATTAACCAACTAAAACAAACATTTACAGTCTGCAGTTATACTCTATTACCTTCATTATTGTAATTATTTATAATAGCAAATTTCATTCACCACACTGACAAATCTTGTAGTATTGTACTGTAGTTCTTAATAAATTCCTGTCAAGGATCAAGTAAAAATACAATGAACAGTCTCAAGCTTTTCCTGGTGAACTACAAAGTATTCAAAGTATTGCCTCCCTGAGTGTAAAATGATATGTATTGCATATACAGTGAAAATATACTGTTAACATATTCTGTTTTTTTTCTTTTGCATATTTGTCACACTTAAACGATTGAGATCATCGAAATATCAGTGAGGATATCAATGTTAGAAGAAATAAAAATGTAAGAAGTTCTGGGTTACATGGCAAACCTGAGCCCAACTTGATGTTAATGAGTTTATGTCATTAAAACTAATGTTAAGGTAATTATGAACAGTAACCCGGCATTCCTTTGCATCAGACAAACAATAATCTAACTATAAAATGGATATGGTCTCATATATTATCACAAAGGTAAAAAGGAAAGGCAGCAACTTATGTTACACAGGAGATAAACCAGTCACTCAGCAGTAGTGTGACACCCAATTCTCATTCAAATCTGAAATGGTGGGAGTTTCGTCTTGTTTCAAGGGTCAAGAGCCAAACCCATGCTACACTTACAGATTAAAGTTTACTTAGTATTTATAGTTTTATGCACAGTGACAATAAAACATTTAGATACATACATTAAAAAAAAAACTCACCACCTGGATTTTTACTAAGGTAAGAATCTTCCACTGGATGGTGACTGCAGTGAATATTCAACGTATAAATTTACAAAGGTACAAAATTATAGTTTTAGTTTATCACTGTATCATTTAGACCTCTAGTTTAGATTGTAGTGTATATTATAAAAAGAAAGAGAAGCTAACTTTGGATAAAGTAGTAGCTTTATTAACCAACAAAAGCTCTGGAATATGATATATCATGCTTATTTGTGTTAAGCTTTTAAAAATTGTTATTGTTTTGTTAAATGCAGAAACATTTGCACTAATAAACAGAAATATATTCCAAAAGTATAACATAATGTATTTTATCACTAAACACAGACTGCACCTGCATACACTACTTCACAGTTCATTATGTGTAATAATAGGCATTTAATTATGACAACATAACATACAAGCAGGTAAAAGATACCTGATTGCTTGGAAATACACACAAGCTCAGACTAATCTATACAACAGACCTTGGCCTTTGGGGGTAAAAGGGTAAGATGTTTGAATAGGTAAAACACCCCCTGCTCTCAAAATTGTATCTGTCCTAAATACTCCAGGTTCCCAATTTAGGAAATATAGGCCTACTATCATACAGTTAACCACTTAGATTGAGAGTAACCCGGTTTGCGAGCGTTCTGCAAGACGAGCAAAAATTTGTAATAAATTCTGACTTGATAAACAAGTGGGTCTTGATATACAAGTACCAAATATCACTGAGTATTATGATGCGTAAAGCATTTGTGTTTGTACGTGTGAGTGCTCACTCGTGCGGGGTTGTGTGTGTGTGTTCTCGCACGGGACTCTGTGTTTCTGAGTGTGCCCACGTTGGGTTGTGTGTGTGTGTGTGTGTGTGTGTGTGTGCTCGCTCGTGTGGGGGCTGTGTGTGTGTTATCGTGCGTGGCTCTGTGTGTGTGTTCTCGCGCGGAGCTGAGTGTGTGTGCTACAGACATAATTGTTTTTAAAAGTAAAGTGCAGGTTATTTTGTTTTATTTTTACTTCATATTTTGTATTAATTATTTTTATATTAATATTTTTGGGTTGTGGAACGAATTATCTGAGTTTCCATTATTTCTTATGAGGGAAATTTGCTTTGATTTACAAGTCTTTTGATATACAAGCACACTTCTGGAACGAATTATGTTCGCAATCCAAGATTCCACTGTACTTATTTTACATTTTAAACTTTAGATTAGAATTTTATTCAGTTGAGACTAAACAATAATAAAATACACCCTGAGTCAGCCTGAGTCACACCACCCAACTTCATGTAAAAACCTGAACATTTGAAGTATTAGTATTATGATTCCAACTACTGAAAATATATGATTTGTAACATATATCATAAGCATTTCTAAAGTTCATCATCATTTCTGTCACAGATGCCACTTTGACTTGCCTTGTTTATTCTTTATGTTGAGATCTCCCACCTTTTGACCATTTTCTAACAATCTTTTTTTTCAATCAAGAGATCAAGCTCTGTTTTAGAGTAAGAGTCCTTATCAAAGAACATGTGTGTCAGATTGGGTGATTCAGCTTCACTGTCTGATGCATTGTCTCTCTCTGTTTTTTCACTTCCTTGATTATTTTGTTTAGCATTTCTAAATACAGAAAGGCCAATAGCACCACTGCCTACCAGTGAATAACCAAAAGCAATGCCTGCACCAGTGGCTGCACCTATTGGACCTGCAGTAAGAAAACCCACTGTAGCTCCTACTGTAATTGCAGTTAAAGTTCCACCAGCAGCAACACCTCCAGCAATAAGCAAAGACCTCTTGTTATTTTTCAAAAACTCTCTAAAACCTTTATCATTCCCTCTAGCTTGCCTGAGTCTTGCTGCTTCCTCGTACATTTCATTGGAGTAACAGGTTCCTCCGTTCTCCTCCACTATTCTGTCTATCTTCTGCAGTAGCTCATTGACCTGCTCTCTGTTCCTCAGGTGTTTATTGTTGAAGATATAATATCTACCTCCACACTCATCAACTAGTCTCCTGAGAGATTTGTTCTCCTGAATCAATTCACCTCCAGACTTCCTCTCTAACTGGTCTCCATGGGTGAAGAGAATCATGGTATATTTTTTCATCTCTTTTCCAAAAATCTGCTCTAATTTCTGTATAACATCTTCCTCCTGTTCAGTGAATCTGATATTAACAGGCTGGACATAAAGGAAAGCGTGAGGTCCTGGACTGGACAGATAAATGCTCCTCCCTATCTCCTCAGCTAACTCCTCAGGGGATTTTGTTGTGTCGAATAACCCTGGTGTGTCGATTACAGATACATTCCTCCCTGAAACGACTCCATGCTGAATCTCACACTGTGATGTTATAGAGGATGGACTGAGCTCAGATCTGAAACTCTTCTCTCCCAGGATGGTGTTTCCTGTAGCGCTCTTCCCAACACCAGTCTTCCCCACCAGAACAATTCTCCTGTGAAGAAGATCTTCAGGGTCTGGACGCGGTGCTATCTCTAAAACTGAATATGGATTTTAAACAGAAGAGTATCACTGCACAGTTTTACTGTACATTACAGTCCACTCATTAATCATTTGTGTTTTCTGTTAACAGGAAATATACTTACAGGTGATTTGTGCAGTCTGTATTATTTTTTTAATTAGTGTTTGGACTTGATTTGGACATTGTGAGGAGTTGTCAAAGACATGATATCTGTTCTGAAACCTCTGCACCAGATTGTTCACTTCTTCTGTTTCTTGAATAAACTCCTCTATAGTGAGATCTTGTTTCTCCAGCTTATCTCCTCTGGTGAAGAGAATCCATGTGTTCTGAACGAGTCTTTCTGGTATAAAATCCTGAATCTGAGAAACAGCTTCTTTATCTTCTAGTGTAAATCTGTCTATTTTCATCACCAGCAGAATCACAGTGCAGGTTGTTTCATCTAGCTGGAACAGAGGCTGCCATTTATCTAAAACATTTTCATTGCTGGTTTCTGTATTAAAGAGTCCTGGTGTGTCGTTGACATGAAGAGTCACTCCATTGAAAATGACTGTCTCGTTCTTAACATCCAGAGTTACAGATTTAAATGTCTTCTTGGAAATAAAAACATTTTCCCCTAGTATGGTGTTTCCTGAAGCACTTTTCCCTGATCCTGTTTTTCCAAGTAGAATAATCTTATAATGTAGATCAGGAGTGTTCTCTGGAGTTAAAGACATCTTTCTGTGCTTGTAAATTTATCTAAAAAAGGGGGACATGATTTGAGTTAGATTCAGTATACTGTAATTGCAGTACATGTACATTTGAGTTACATTTTACATGTTACATGCTTAGGTTTAAATCACAGCCTGCAGTAGACATTTCCCACATTACACTGTTGATATTTTTGCCTATTTTATCATGTATGACTTGAAAAATAGGAAGCATTTTAAAACTGTGTCTTAATTAGTATACAAATAACTGACAGTATAAAGCTTATATACTTTCCTTCTTTTTTTTTATTTATATAGGTTTATCACAATGTATTTTCACTTCTCTAAACAGTCTGTAAAATGCAGAGAGAAAGATATCACAGGTGTACCACAATCCTGCCAAACATATTTTCATTAACTAACTATTTAACAAATATATGCGCACAACTACAGATATAGTTTAGTCATAAAGAACAATAATATTTGTAAAATGCTTTGTTTTCCACTATGCACGTTGTACTCTACAATACTAGGCACATACTGAAAATGAAACTTGTGTGATTTTGATGTTTGCAGCTAAAATGTAACATCATTGAAAAGTAAACAGATACGTTAAATGAAATCAATATGTAAACTGTGCCATGCAGGAAAAACTCACCATTAAGTAAAATATAAGTCGTTCATCCACAGATCTATTATAATGATAATGAAAGTAAGACTGAGCATGCAGTAGTTATTTCCTATAACTCAAGTGGCTGTGGATGTGCTTTATGCTCCTCCCTGTTCATTCTCAGGCTAAGAGTGTGTTCTGACTCATTTAGGTATAAAAATAATAGATAATGTATTTATAGCCGGAACAAAAGTTTTGAGAATGACACAAATATTCATTTTCACAAAGTCTGCAGCTTCAGTGTTTTTGGATCTTTGTGTCAGATGTTACTCTGTTATACTGAAGTATAATTACAGGCATTTCATAAGGATTTTATTGACAATTACACATTAGGTTTATGTAAAGAGTCAGTATTTGCAGTGTTGATCTTTTGCAGCCCATTATTACATTATCAATGCTTGGAGTTTGTCAGATTTTATGTGTTTGTGTTTTTCCACTCGCCTCTTGAGGATCGACCACAAGTTCTCAATGGGATTAAGATGTGGGGAGTTTCCTGGACATGGAAACAAATTCCCCATGTTTTGCTTAGTTATCACTTTAGCCTTATGGTGAGGAGCTCCATCATCGTGGAAAAGGCATTGTTCATTACTAAACGGTGAGCACTACCACTAGTCCTGTGTCATGCCAACAGTAAAGCATCCTAAGAGCAGTCCTGTGTGGTGTCGCTTCTCTGGCATGGGAACGGGCTCGCTCACAGTTGGGCAGTGGTGGCTCAAATGGTTGGCTCTGAGTTACTGCTCTGAAGGTTGGATGTTCAAGCTGGTGCTCCATCATGGCTGACCTTGTGCTCTGAGAATATGTGACAAATAAGAGCTTTTTATCTTAATTGTTCTTACTAAATGTTACAAAAGCTTTTTACATGTTAACAAATTATTTACCCACCTATTTTTTAAATATTAAAAATATATATTTATATTATGACTAGACACACTGGCTTTGCTTCTGAACTGGTTCAACAAAACATTGTCATTTGCCTCTCGCTTTTTTTCTCTGCATCTTTCCCACATCTATTTTGCTCACAGGATGTCACTATAGAATGTCACTATGCCTTTGCTTTATGAGAGGAAACAAACACATGAAAGCTCAAATTCAATGTGACCAAACAGTGTGATTTTTTTAAACTAAAACTAAACAGTAAACTGAAAAATGTAATACATAACGTTAATCTACAAAACCATTAAAAAGTGTTGGTCAAAGTTATCACCTGCTATGTAGTGTGATCTCTGTGTGTGTTTTCTAACCGACCTAATTCAGCCCACTACAATTAGCCTAAAATAATGCACCTAAGCATCAGCTGGATATCAAAGGTTAATGCATGTTTAGAAAAAAATGCTAACAAAATTAGAATCTAATTTTTTTTTTAAGTATTTAAGCACATTTATAACTTAAGCATTTTCAATTCAAACATATTGACCACAAGGCTCACTTTCTTGTTGTTTGAGAGAAAAATAAAATTTGTCATTTTACACAGATTTACACTAAACTCCAACTCCAAACACAAAGTCACAGTGTTTACTAAATCTGACAGTGGTCTAATTCAGCCATCACAGAGCATTGACACTGACACACACAATATTCCTCCTCCTCTTATTAAGTAACATTTACACTAATTAAAGGTAATCGCTTATTTCTGATATTTTTCTGGATTTTGAATGACTTTCTCATCTGTCTTTAATTTAAAGTCAGTGTGATTTTTTTAGTTGTGGACGTGATTGTTAGAGTTAATTGTAGGGTTTTGAGGTTGTGACTTAAATGTTTTCCTTTTCTATTGTAGTACATTGTTGAGGAAGTTCTATGTAGTTCTAGTATATTTTAAATTTCTATGTTTTAAATGATAAAATTTATTAAAATTTAATTGACCATTGAAATATTTCACTCTTACTAGGAGTAAAATACAGAATCAGTGGAGCAAGAGGCAGTGAGGTTGAGATGGTTTATTGTGTTTACTGTACAAAGACAAGCTGTGTGATATACTGTATAATGTAAGCATAAGATGGACACACACGCCTTTTAGACTTACGCTCTTAAACTCATATTTGTGTGCAAAGGTCACACTGACACTTTAAATCATACAAATAATGTCCAAGCCAAAATTAAGACAACAAGGAAGGAGAAAATCATGAGCAAGAACAACCAAGTAACAGACACTTAACAGAAATCACACTGACTTTGTGATTACATTCTGATAACACAATCATAGAAGAACAGAAAATAATCTGATGGTCATGGGTGCACAAAGTTTTAGTTACATACATATACTTGTTCATGGTTTCAAAAGGTGTTGTGAATAATAAAATAATGTTGATAAACCAAGTGACATGACTATTGCTGATAACATTTTGCTATTATGTCTAAATGTTACAACACGATGACCTAAGTTTTACGGTTTAACGTTGTGGATTCTTCCTCAAATGCGCAGTTTCTTTAACTTGGCAGATACACTTGTAGGAATGTTTTCATCAACCTCTGTTTGTTCTGCTTCCAGTCTCACATTCCTACACTTTATTTTGTAAAATCTCTTGTATTCATGCAGTTCTACATCCTTCTTTTTAATCAACTCTTTTAGCTGTTCGATCTTTTTCTTTTTGTCATGCTCTGATTCTTTTAGGTTTTTAATCGTCTCCTTTAACTTTCTGATTTCCTCAGTGTATTGAGATGTTAATTTTTTCTCTGACTCTGTATATTGTTTCTTCAACTCCTCCTCCTTCTCCTTCAGCTTTTCCTCCACGGTCTGGAACATGGGGTTGGTGTAGTGTTCATCCCCATTTGCAAACATCATGCTTTCCACTTTGTCCAAGAACCCCAGAACCTGAGCGCGATCATCCATTCGTGTGTTGTCAAGCACATAATACCTCCCTCCAAATACATCCATCAGGGCTTTGAGTTTCTCTCCAGCTTGAATCAGATGATCCTCAATGGTTCCTGTTAATTCATCCTTGTGTGTGAAGAGGATCATAGTGTATTTATCTGCTTCTTCTCCAAAAAGAGCTCTGATCCTCTCCACTGAGAGATGTTCCTCCTCAGTAAAGGGACCAGGCTGAATCACCAGGATGATGGCATGTGGTCCTGGAGCAGTCATGTTAATGCACTTACTGATCTCTTTCTCAAAGACCTTTTCTGAGTAAATTACATCAAAAAGACCAGGAGAGTCCACCACGACCAGCTGCCTTCCAGCAACCTCTTCTGTCTCCTTCCAGCACTCCTTAGTTATAGATGATCCACTCTGTGCAGCTCTGAAAGCTTTTCTTCCCAGAATGGTGTTTCCTGAGGAACTTTTACCAGCTCCAGTTTTCCCCACCAGCACCATCCTCACTGTAGACACTGGAGACACAGGAGAATGATTTGTCAAAACTCAAAACATGGCATAGCTCACTGATAAAACAATAAAATTTACAAAAGTATGTGCTGCTAAATATTCACATTCTTCTCACTTAGATATTTTATTGTATACTGTAGATCATTTCCATAATTTTTCTTTTTGTCATTCACAACAGATTATTCATTCTTATAGAGTTAAGTCATTCAATCTTTATATGGCCTTGGGTGTGATCTGGCCTGACTAGAAGTAATTAAATCAAATATAGAGTTAGGGCAAAGTACTGTTACAGGACGCTCACACCATATCAAACACATGTTGATGATGTGTTCTTACAGCTGCGCCGGTAAAAATCAGGTCTCCTTGAGGGTTGATGCTCTGGGTGCTGCTCCACCGTCTCTCCAGACACTTAAACATCAGTCAATCAGTCAAATGTAATATTAATTTGGGCTCCAAAAAGGTCAAAACAATCTATGAACCATTTCTATCCACAGTTTACTTAAATTTGCCTACAAATACACAAAAGCACTTTCTGATTACAAAGACATTATTATATACTGTATATTGTTTTCCTAATGTAATACACTGAGTGTCTGATACTGTGTGAAGTAAAACATTATTTAGAATAAAATAATATTGTGGTAGAAAAATATTAATAATGTGCAAACATTTAATTACTGTATATGCATTTTTTTATTTGTCTTTGTCTGTATAATGTTTAGGTTTATTAATTACTCATATACATTTGGAGAAGGTCATAGCCTGTTGGCTTCACCATTATAAATGTTACTTCTCAGTGCTTATATACAGAGCATCTGGAAAGTATTCACAGCGCTACACTTTTTCCATATTATGTTAAGCTACAGTCTTATTTCAAAATGGATTCAATTCATTGTTTTTCTATAATCCTATTATATAATAATCCTATTATCCATAAAAGGATGAAGAAGATGAACCATCTCTGCAGCAATCCACCAATCAGGCCTGTATGGTAGAGCAGCCAGACAGAAGCCACTCCTCAGTAAAAGGCACATGACAGCCGCCTGAAGTTTGCCAAAAGGCACCTGAAAAACTCTCAGACCATGAAAAGATTTTTTTTCAGTTGAAGTACCAATTACAGCCACAAGTCTTTTTGAGGATGATGCTACTGTACAAGATGGTTGTTCTTCTGAAAGGTTCTCCTCTCTCCACAGAGAAACAATGGAGCTCTTTCAGAGTGACCATCGAGTTTTTGGTCATCTCCCTGACTAAGGTCCTTCTCCCCCGATTGCTCACTTTGGACAGGCGGCTCACTCTAGGAAGTGTCCTGGTGGTTCCTAAAGTTTTCCATTTATGGATGATGGAGGACACTGTGCTCATCTGAGCATTCAATGCTACAGAAATTTTTCTGTACCCATCCCCAGATCTGTGCCTTGATACAATGCTGTCTCTGAGGTCTACAGACAATTTGGCTTCATGGCTTGGTTTGTGCTCTGAAATGCACTGTTAACTGTGGGACCTTATATAGACACGTGTGTCTCTCTCCAAATCATGTCCAATTAACTGAATTTACCACAGGTGGACTCCAATCGAGTTGTAGAAATATTTCAAGGATGATCAGTGGAAACAGGAAGCACCTGGGTGTCGTGGCAAAGGGTATGAATACTTATGTACATGTGATTTTTTTGTTTTTTAGTTTTTTTTATAATTTTTGCAAAGATTTCAAAAAACTCCTTTCACAACATTTTCATTATGGAATGTTGTTTGTAGAATTTAGATGAAATTAATGGAATTTTGGAATGAGGTTGTAACATAGCAAAATGTGGAGAAAGTGAAGCGTATGAATACTTTCCAGATGCAATGTAGGTATGACAATGTAATTTTACCTAACATCACTCATAATACCCAGAAATTTTTCTCCACTTCAAAGCATTTTTCTGTCAACTTTTGGGTAAAAAAGAATTACACCTAACCAGAGGTGGAAAGAGTAATAACATTTTGTACTCAAGTAAAAGTACTGTTACTTTAGTGAACTTTTACTGAAGTAAAAAATCCCTGGATGTTTTGGGTAATCCATGCATCTGGGGAAAACATTCAGGTTTTTGACACTAGAGTTTCATTATCATGGATAATTCTCAAATCAACAAGTAAACTCTGTGCTGTAATCTGATCTGACAGAAAGGAGAAAACTCCAAAGTTCAAAAACATCAATTAGAGTTAATAAATTCAATAATAGCGAGGATTAATATAATCATCATTCAGTACTGCAGAATAATAATAAAGAGTTAAGGAGATTTCTTTAAACAACAAGTGACTTTAATAAATTGTGCTTTAAATTCTAAGATGTTGCTCTTGTACAGAATTAGCTGGTAAAGGCAGAAACTTCCTACAACAAGCTACAACTAGCTCATTTATTATTATTATTATTATTATTATTATTATTATTATTAAACTGTCAGTGCATCTTACTTTGCTCTTAGATAAGCATCTTCCCTCAGCAGGTGCTAATTTATTGTTTATTTATTAAGGCATTTAAATTCCAGCTTGATTCCTTCATCAGTTATAAATACTACCTACAGTTAAAGCGCTGTGTATTGATCCCCGTGTTACTGCATGTAATGTATTTAAGAATCATTATCTGGCTGAGCTTAGAGTTTGGGCCACGTGCTGTTTCCCAGCATGCTGTGTGGGGGCAGAGTTAAGGAGCATTGGGGTTGGTCTGTAAAGTGACTATTATTATTATTATTATTATTATTAATAAAAAAAATGTATTGTGCGTATGTGTGTGTGTTCTTACAATTTGGACGATCACCTAAAGGACTGTGTCTTCCCGATGGTTGCTTCCCTTCTGTCTCACACATCTCTGCAGAAAAGCAAATATAAATTAAACAGGAACAAACCAAAACTATAACATGATGCATGAATAATAACTTATCCAACAACATAAATCAACAGTTAAAAACACAGTATTAGAACAGATGCAAGACCAAACTTAACTCAAAACATGCCTATTTATACTAGTTAGCCACCTCGGTTCAGGTGAGATGGGAAACGCAGTCCCAGCCAAACAGAAGTCTCTGGGCGCAAAAGCGCCCTCTAGGGGTCATTCCTTACAGGACCAAATAGCACTTCTTTTTTTTTTGCAACATTTTGTTGTTTTGCCCAAAATAAATTCTATAAATATTTAATTTTAAAGTTAAAATGAGAAGACTTTTTATTTTTTATGACTTTATATATTTTTGTGAATCCAAGTGCACACACACACTGGTTTTAAAACCTACATATTATTAGAAAGTTAACTCAGACGCTGGTACTGATCTGTAATCTGCAGCTGTTTTTCAGTTTAAACTAAAACATGTGGTACTAAATCATCACAGTACTGATATAAAAGGCTCAGATGTAGATAACACACTCTGAAACACAGATGATTTCTCTAACACTGCTGGAGGACATAAAATAACTTCATTCACAGGTTAAACTGAAACTAAAAGCATGGCTTTAAATAAAGGTCTTAAATCATTATGATTTATGAAAATGTTACAAGATCAATGTTTGTTGTAAAAAGATTGATTTTTATTCTTTACCTGGAAGTGACATTTTCTCTTTTATTCTGAATCTTTTTATTTTCCAATCAAATCTTCCCGGAGTTCAGTCCTGCAGATAAGAACTCGCACTTTATGAAACTAAAGACAGACGCCCCCTAGCGGTGACGTACAGCATGTTCTACATACATGTTCTACACATAAAGCTAAATTATAGGCTGTATTAACAGATTTTTTTTTTTTTTTACTAAAAAATATTCTTAAATGTAGAGTTAATCATCCATATCTACTTTTGAGATCTAATGTGACAGAAAATATTCTATTGAAAAATATACCTTAAAAAGAAAATAAACATTTAAGACATGAACAACCACGAGTAACAAAATCAGCAGAGGTGTGTCGTAGTGAGTTACATTTACTCTGTTACATTTACTTGAGTAACTTAAAAAAATGTAACTTAAAAAAAATATGTACTTCTATGAGTAGTTTTACTGCACCATACGTTTTTACTTTTACTTGAGTAGATTTGTGAAGAAGAAACGCTTCTCTCACTCCACTACACTCGGCTCCACTCGACTCGTTACTCTTCAAACCATTTATTCTACACATGCAGCCAGTAGATCTACCGCATGACTGTTTCACCAATCAGACGCAGCAACAATAATCACATGACTCCGTTTGACCAATCAGTTCAGGCGGCATAGTGTGTTTGTGTGGGTGGGGGTGAGGGGGGGGGCGCGACCTTCAGCCGGTGTTCTATAAATTCATCTTACCTGCATGCGCAAACAAAAGTTTTCGTATCTTTCCCTAATTTTTTCTGAACATAAAATCCCATGAATCCATGCTGCTACTAGTGGTATCTTGCGGTTAGTGTACACTTTTTCATGTTTTCTTTAATTATATGTTAACTTTAATTGCACATATAATGTTACTTTAACAGTCTATGAATATATAAGTATATTTCAGTACAGAATTAATCGCCAACGTAGCCTCATACTGCGGTGTCTTCTCTATCTGCCAAAACAGACAAACACTTCAGCATATACTGTGTGTGTGTGTGTATATTCGGAAAGTATTCACAGCGCATCACTTTTTCCACATTTTGTTATATCACAGCCTTATTCAAAAATGGATTAAATTCAGACGCATCCTGTTTCCCCTGATCATCCTGTTTCCCCTGATCATCCTTGAGATGTTTCTGCAGCTTAATTGGAGT
>JAQMYJ010018225.1:0-16392 GCA_030014305.1 Clarias laeviceps | reverse complement strand
TCATTGGCTCCCTGTGAAATTTCGCATTGATTTTAAAATACTACTTTTGACATATAAAGCATTAAATGGTCTCGCGCAGCAGTATCTGAGTGAACTGCTAGTGTCTTACGATCCGCCACGCCTACTTCGATCAAAGGATGCAGGCTGCTTGTATCCTTTAATACTTTATTGTACAGAATATTTAAGAATTATTTGAAATAAATGTTCTGTCCATGCGTTTAGAAATACTGCATCATGTTTATACTGCTACTAATCAATAATCATTTATACTTTTAAAAAATATGAATGTGTAATTAGTCCATAGTTATTCATAAAATATTAATATCAATATATGTTAGTTGTTTGAAATTAAATACATCTAAATGTCAAAAAATTTGCTTCACTTTTTGACAGCAGTTTTTGACTAAATTAATTAAATTGCTACATTATATAATAATAATTTACAATTGAATTATAATTTAGATGACTATGAGTTATTCTTGATGATGGTTCAAAACACATGAATAAAAGAAAGCTCTTAAAGGAATACAACACTTCAGGACACTACTGTAGGAGGAAAAAGATGTTACAAAGATGTAACAATGATACCTCTTCAAGTGCATCACATTTTATAACCACAGGTGATTTATTCCACCCTGAGTCTGTCACAAAGCTTTGTAGTTCTGTAGTATTTCAGGAAACTTCTAAGTGTTCATGTATTTTGCCTGAAATGTGCTACAGCATAACGTAGTTACTGTTTTTGTTAACTAGTCTGTCTTTAATTGCTCATTAACCTTTAGGGGTCGACGGCATCGTTAATGATGCCAATCACTTTTTTTTTCTTTGCAAGTGTTTTTGTAAATGGAATTATGTTGAAGCAACCCAGAAAAAAAAGATGTACACAAAAAGTAGACGGTTTTCTTTCCAAAAGGTTTATTGCCAAATAAATGCTTGTTATTAAATAAATGTTAAAAATAAAAGACTGACGAATGTCAGATTCTCGTGTTTGCATGGCATTGAGGACCCGCCCCCGCGCTTTCAACATATCTTTCACTACGACTAGTGTTAATTCTATATTCCAGACAGTTTCTTAAGGGGATTGGACACAGTTCAGTATGTTCTCGGTGTTATTGGTGTTACAGTGAAACACAGTGCTCTACTTCTTTTTAATCACCTATCAAGTATATTCCTGTATTTCAGATTCCTGAAGTTAGACACTGATCGAGTCTGATTCAGTGACCATCAAACCCGATCAATCTCATACACTGACCTGCACAGCATCAAGCATTTAGCCTTCTGGATGTCTTGGATCAGATAGACTCCTCTAAAAGAGCTGGGATTGGTTGCAACTATAGACAACAGTGGTAGAAACTGTACTTCAGCACAGTTAACGGTCGCTTCACCGTCTCCAGAGACAACAGTATGACACAGGTGTACCTGTACATGAGCAGCCTGATGACAGAAGACACTGCAGTGTGTTACTTTGCCCATTACACATAGTGATACCTCATCTTAGATACCAGTACAAAAACACATGGTCGTTATAGTCATGTAATGAGCTCACATGATGAGCCCGAATTTGCTGCTGAATCTAAACAGGTGCAAGTTTGTTGCGACCTCTGGAGAGCTTAGTGGAGAAAATTAAGTTTTAATAAAAAAAATGTCTGTTTAAAAATTTCTGTTATTTTCATAATAAAGGCTGATGATAAATTTACCATATCATTTTTAATTTCTAAAATATATGTTGTTTAATCATTTTATTTCAAACAAACTTTGGAAAGACAGTAGTAAAATTTTGTTCATGAATCAAGTTTCATAATTTTTTTTTTTTTACAATAAAAAGCACATTGTACTAGTTACATCACAATTTTATTCATATTTAATAAGAAACACATTGTTATCCTGTAGGATATCCTGGAGTTGGTCACAAACTCTTCAGCTGTAAGTTCTTATCTATACATTTTAATTTCACTTCATGTCCGTAGCAACGGGGCGATTTCATGATTAATTCTTTAGTACTCGGTATAACACTTTAATTCCCTAACAGCTCACTATTGAAACATTATCATGTCGATAACACTTCGTTATTGCTTTGTGTCAAAATTCCTGCAGAGTCGTTTTCATGTTTTTATGAATTCGTTTAAATCATTAATGGCTCATTGTGGAGCCCCAGGTCCCCCAATTTGGTGGTCAATATGGAGGAAATTATAGTGTTAAACGGTAAACTGTAGTCATCTTTGTCGCAATATTTGTTTTTGTGTGTGAGTGGTGTTTGTTGTTCTGTGTTGTTTTTGATTAAACAGGAAGAGCTTTCCCACAAGTATGCATAATCACGCCTGCAGCTCACATCCACATAACTTCCTCTCTGAACCCCTGCATCAGGCTCAGCATAAAATCACCAAACCTCCAGTCATTGCTAACATCCCGCATCCCCTCCACACCATAACAGTATGTTTTGTTCATTTATGTAGCATATATACCATATACAATTCTAAGTGCTTTATAGGAGTTATGCTCAAGTTATGGTGAGTGGTATATTATACAGTTTCATAAAGCAGAAAGAGCAAATTTCTCTTTACTGAAGAAATATTGACTCTGAGACTCCTTCCATAATCTCCATCTTTTCTAATCAGATTCTTATTCATCTTTGGAGTGAATATGCGGAGTGGCCTTCAAAAACCCATGAGACCTGGAAACAGGACTATGTATAAATGTGAAATGCTTTCACAGAAACGATTTGAAATGATTGGTGTTAAACTTGCACTACCCCACAGCACTGTTCGATTCTTAATCCCGCATTGTGACCAGAGAAAGTCTTCACACATTTAGAAAACACCTCGTCTAATTTGTCTCTGTAATTACCCTGGAAACATACAGATGGTGTTTTTAAGTGAACACAAAAACAGATAAACCAAAAATAAAAATCAAGAAAGCATCTGACTGGATTTTATATTTTATGGGGTGAGCAACTTAATGTGATGTTGATAATTTTTCTTTAACAGACAGCTGGGAAACGTTTTTCCTTTATTGCAGCAGGTGTGCACACAGTTATGTTGTATTATTAATTAATCAATGACACATAATACATTTTATTATGTTTATTAATGAGGAGTATTCAAAAACATTAGTTGCATTAGAACTGCTATAAAATGCTATAAACAGTTATTCTTTAACTGCAAACTTCTCACTTGTGAACACTCTACAAAGACATTTCTGCCCTTTGAATGTGACTAAATGCAGTCCTTTCAAGATTTCAGCTATAAACGTTTAATAATCTGTATCAGCTTACAGAAAATGTCTGTAAAATCCTTTGTGGATTTAAATCCCAGCACAAGTTATCACTACAGCAACAGTATTGTATTACAATAAAGCTCCCTTATATAATCTTCTTGATCTAATGTCAGAGCTGCTGTTATAGAAAAAATAAATCAAAATCAAAGATTCAGTGGTGCTATGGGATGAAGTCATCAAGTCATTGTACTAAACCTGGTAAATTATTGATACTGTGAAGAACCAGCTAGATTTTTTAGACAACATCCTAAGCAAGAACAAACAAAAATAGCAACTGTGTAATTCCTTATATTGATTGAAAGTATTAGTTGATAAGAAAAAGGTAAATCTAATAAACTAATCAAATATTATCCATAAGATTAATCGCCTCCTTGTAATGTAAATACATTTTACATTTATTCTCCTCCCCTCTTCAGTAGATATGCAAATACAAGCCTTGGAACTGAATATCACTATATTTATGTGGTCTCTGTTAAACTTTGGAAAACAGAGGAGACCCCAGTACAAACTTTAGACACCATGTTTTATACATCTATACTGCTCCTGCTTGCAGCTGCTTCCTGTGAGTGCTTTATTAATTTTATTTATTTACTACAATAACAATAAATGTACAGCATACTGGATATTGTGTGTGATATCACTGTGTTTTCCTCTACAGATGTCCACTGTGAAGAGCTGACTCAGCCTGCTGCCATGACAGTCCAGCCAGGCCAGAGTCTCTCCATCCCCTGCAAGACTTCATATTCAGTTTCAAGCTATTATACAGCTTGGATCCGACAACCTACAGGAAAAGCTCTGGAGTGGATCGGACGTATCAGTAATAGTGGGGTTACAGCTTACAGTGACAAACTGAAAAATAAGTTCAGCATCTCCAGAGACACTTCTACTAACACAATAACAATTCAAGGACAGAATCTGCAAACTGAAGACACAGCTGTGTATTACTGCGCCAGAGATGCACAGTGACACAGAACTGTGGATTCCCCTTACAAAAACCCTGACACATGTTTAAACATCCTCTCAAAGCAACAACTAATAAACATCTTGCTCAAATTTATACTGTCATTTATTGGAATAATGATTTTATAGTTTGTGTCATTGAGAATGTATGAACAGTAGTCTTTATTAAAGAACTGCATAGAAATAGTAAACAGTGTTTTAAGCATTTGTAAGATGCTTTAAATCATGGTCTTTTCAAAAATTGGTTAATTCCTAATTGTTTACAAAATATTTAATGAACTGTTGAAATGAATAGTTAATCAGTGAATTATTATTAAGTAATAATACAGGATGCACCCAACAGCGCAGTAGGTTTAACAGCTCATAGTCTAATAACCTTTATATAGTAGGTGTCACGCATGTTCGGTGTTGGACTGTGGGCTTGAAAGGTAGGTATAGGCGCAGAGGGGATAATAGAGTCTTTAATGATAACAAAACATGAACAAAGGAAGTTGGCTTTACTTTGGAGCATGCTTTAAACAAAACCATTAATCAAATTATACAAAGACTAGGAACTAAACAAACAATCTCATATACAATACAGAAAAGGGATACAAACCAGACGAGACTGAACACACAAGACAGACATGGCTAGGCCTACTAGCTGTTATGCACATTAGCTGCTAGGCTAGCTAGTAGCTAAACAAACTAATTGCTAAACAGACCAGTAGCCAGAGACAGACTAAGATCTAGACAGAATAAGATCTAAGCAGGTTAGTAGTGCACTGGTTAGTATTTACACAGACTAAGAACTACACATGCAAAGGCGGTTACTCACACATGAGGGTAAACACAAAAGGCTAATTCTCCTAGAGGCTAATCCTGCTAGGAGACACAGAGACAAAGAGACATGCTAAATCAAGACAGATGCAAACTTAACTTAAACAGCTACATAAACCTAATGCCAACTATAACTAAACAAACTAAAACAGAACATAACCAGACAAAACAAATGCCAACTTAACATAATCCGTAATATTAATGCTCGACCCTTTTTCCCAGAACAAACAGCTATTTATAACGAAACTAATGCGCTACCTCGGTTCAGTTGAGCACCCGCATCACCTGACCGAGGTGCCTTCTGGGAAACTGAGTCTACAAACAAAAACTACAAAACACAAACAGTGCCCTCTAGTGGCGAACCCTCACAGTAGGAGGAGGAAAAATTCTGAAGAGCATGATAGCCTAGTGAGGTGATGAGCGCACAAACAAAATAAATAATTAAATACAACTACCATATACAGTATAATAGTAATAATAATAATATAATAATAATAATAATAATAATAATAATAATCCATTTTATTGATAATGGCTCTCACTGTGGTTTGCTGGAGTTCCAAAGCCTTAGAAATGGCTTGATAAATCTTTTCAGATGTACACATGTAAGTTACTTAGTTTCTCATTTGTTCTTAAATTTCTATAGATCGTCTTGCTTTTAGGGGTCTTTTAACATGCGTCACTTTGTCAGACAAAGTTCCCTTAAGAAATGAAATAATTATTTAAAAACTGCATTTTGTATATTTTTACCCAGAAAATATTAAAATGAGTTTGACGATTTCAATTATTTAAGTGTAACAAATATGCAAAAAACATGAAATATTTTTTCAATATTTACTGTATACCTCCCTGTAGGCCGTACTCCCATGACACCTGGCCAAAATATTTTACTGATCTGCCACTGTTGAAGAGATCAGCTGAACAATTCACAATTTTATTCAAAACATCAGTGCACTCATCAGTGGTGCTGCTGCTAACAGATGCATTCTGTAAGTCTCCATGATGACTCAAAGACGTGAAGACATTTGGTGATGTCCTGTCATTGTTATTCACAGGTGGTGCTGGTGGTGTGAAGCTCACTCAGTCAGCCTCTGTGCTTGTTGACCCTGGAGCATCATTCTCTGTCTCTTATAAGACCTCAGAGTCGAGATAATGTATTGTGTTAAATGTATATGGCAACCTGTTGGGAAAGCACTGGAATGGCTGCTCACTGGAGCCCTGTACAAAAACATATACATTTAATCCATTAAGGTTGTTGAATCTGAGCTAGGTAAAGTGGTTGTTGGTATCAACAATGCAAAGTCTCAGCTCAGTACAAAACACATCAGCAGAAAAGAAAGAAAGTGTAAATGTGTAAATGTTTTTTGCACCTATAGGGGGCAGTAGCTCACTTCTATTGATATGTAATGTATGATTTTTTTGTAACTTTTTTTTGACAACAATTAAGACAAAAACAATTAAGACAAAAAAAAGATAATTATTATATTTCAAAACTACAATCATCCTATAAATAACAGCAGTAACACACCTAGCATATCAACTCAGACAACTTTAACCATAAACACATACTGTAAAAGATGTGCTTAAATTATATAAGCAGACTTCCATTTAATATTCATATATTAATTGAAACCGTGTTCACCTGTTAAAAGTGTTCAGCTGTAGCTTTCTGTTTTCTAATTGTTTTGTATCAGCGTCTAAATTATATAGACTTTTTATTAGCATATTATTTATGTTGTGTTGAACAATAGATAAAGTTCTTTATTACTGTAATGAGAATCTGATTTAACAGAGAACTGATCCATTGTCTGATTCTACTCTGC
This sequence comes from Clarias laeviceps, assembly GCA_030014305.1. Lineage (NCBI taxonomy): Eukaryota > Metazoa > Chordata > Actinopteri > Siluriformes > Clariidae > Clarias > Clarias laeviceps. Next base: position 9,520 of record JAQMYJ010018225.1, on the reverse strand, counting down.
TGCTTAAAACTAATTTTAAAAAAGTATAATTGCATGATGTTACAGTTTATAAACACAGACCCCATTTACACACTGAGCAGCTTGTAGTTGTGAATTTAATACATCCATAGTGCTCATGGACACTCCCTATTCAAATAGAGTCAGGTATAAACAGCATGTTCTTGGCTGTTCTAGTTTACAGTGAGCTCTGTGATAGTTAACACTCTCATACACTTTACATCTGGTTGAAGCAGAACTCAGAGAAGGATGATTTTAGGATATTGTATTTTATTTGTACTTATTTCATGTAAGTTTGTTCTTTTTCCTGAGATGATTAATGGGAAAATCATCCATTCTGACATGATAAACATTACATTACATTAACTAAGTCTACTCTTATTTTCCAGATTCTTATGGACAGTCTCTGACCTCCTCCCCTTCTGTGGTGAAGAGACCCGGGGAGTCAGTCACTCTGTCCTGTACTGTCTCCGGAATCTCAATGAGCAGCTACTACAGCTGGATCCGTCAGAAACCAGGACAAGGACTGGAGTGGATCGGACGCATTGATAGTGGCACTGGCACTATATTTGCTCAGTCTCTGCAGGGCCAGTTCTCCATCACTAAAGACACCAATAAAAACATGCTGTACCTAGAAGTGAAGAGTCTGAAAGCTGAAGACACGGCTGTTTATTACTGTGCAAGAGACTCACACTGACACAACAGACTCCAGAGCTGTACAAAAACTTACGCAAACACTTCCTCATGAGCTGTAAATATTCCCTCAGCAGGAAACAGAACCTTAAAGACATTTTTTTTATAAACACCATCTAAGTGTGAGAATTTACATCTTTATTCTAAAAGTGTTTGCAAACTGTGGATATTATTGATTATTAAGATAAATGTAAAGATCAAGAAATCAAACATAATGTGGTCTTGTCTTTACAAAACAAAGGTGACAGTTATAAAAGGCTGAATGGAGGGTTTTGTACAAACACAAGTGCACTGTAAAAATCCAACTAGATAAATGTTGAATGAATTAATATTGTATTGTTGGCCAACTACAGTACTTACTGTGGTATTTATTGAGACAACAGGTAACATTATGTTCTTAAAAACTTTGTAGACAAAGACTGAATAAACTAAAAAAACTAAATTTTAACCAGAAATTTACCTTTATTGAGATGCAGTCACGTGATTTATAAGATCCCGTTCCCTCTCCCCTGTCGGACTGATGCTATCAATCTGCACTAAAGCGGTGAAGATGGCCGTTTTGTAGACTCTTTATTCTGGATAAGTTTTTTTTTTTTTTCTATTTTAACTGAAATAAGTAGAGTAACTAAGTAAATAAGTTAAGTTAGGTTAGGGTTAGCATTATATACTGGTGTGTTTGCACTTATCGCTATACTGAGGCACACTGACATTACTGAAGTGACCTTAGCTAACGTTAGACCTAATGTTACCGCACCGTACAGCAATTAGCTAATCATTCATAACCGTATCTATCTTTTTCTCCCCACTTTGCCCTGACTTTTGCCCAGCAACGGCGTCCTGCTCCACCCCAGCACACACGGCCACGCAAGCGCTTAGCTAATGAAAGTTCCAGTAAAAAAACATTAAACAACAGTTAAGGGGTAGCAACACTTCAGTACTCGATAAGTTAAGGGGTATGAAAATGTCCGGGTTAGTTTGGCTTCAGAGTTGCTGATGCTCATCTATGTGTGTTACATCAGTTAACTTATCTGTATGAAAAGCGAATTGATTAGACACCACACAGTTACTCCTGAGAATGACAAAGTAAAACCCTTGAAAATATCAAATTGAATATGAATTAATGCATAACTTAAACCCATCATTAGAATTCCAGAAACAGTCTTTCACACTCTCTGGTGGTATATAGATTTATTAGTATATTTTATTTGAATCATAATTAGATATGGAGTGATGGATGGATCCTTTTGGAGCTACTGGAGGAGCGTGAAGAAGCTGGTGAAGTTTCTGTGGTGTTGGAGGGAACAGTAGTCCTTGAGAGCTTGTGTGACTATAGAACAGCTTTAGGAGTGATGTTTGATCAGGTCTGTGCTCTGAACATTTAATTCCAAAAGGACTGGATGTACACCTGTGAAGCCATCCAAACGATTTCTATTAGAATTGGAGAAACACAGATTCACATGCTGAGGAACAAACTCTTGTTGGCATAGACTCTTTTTTGGGGTCTGACATTTTAGGGAAATAAATATTCATCTTTGCTAGTTTTTAAAAATGGTTATGATATTGTAATATAAAAGAATCAGTAAGATACTGATAAGCACCTGGTGGTCTCCAAATATTTTATTGACCTTTAAGCAAAATAGAACCTGTATTTTCTAGTTTTATGCAGATCACTGTTTTAACCTGGGCTAGTTTTGGAAGAATAATTTTTATTTATTTATTTATTTTAAGTAATGTTTGTGTGTTTTAATTGTTAGGCCAACTTGTTTTCATATATAAGAACAAAACACTTGAAAAAACCACATCAATGGGCTACAACAGAAGACAACTTATCTTTTTTGAGAAGATGAAAAGTTGAAAAGTCAACCCTAAAGAAATATAATTTATTGAGCCTACAGCCAATACTAAAATTGAGCTGACTTAAATATTTAAATTACAGTTGAGTCAACTTACGTAAGATTTTGAACTGGGTACACAATGTGTCAACTAAACAGTGATGTGAAATATTTGTGGCCAGCAATTTCCTCTAAAAGTTGAGTAAACTTAAAAAAGCATCTAGTGTTTCTATTAAAATTGACTCAATTAATATTTGAATAAATAATTATGTTCTTTAGTTATATATTTATGTAGATATGTATTTACTTACTTAACACAAAACAGTCTTAGTAATAACAGCACAATTAATTTATACTGTACCACACAAGTAGAGAAATGTCACATGACTGTGATTCACAAAACACAGCTACTCTGTAATATTTATGCAAATCTCAATCTCTTTCTATAATATTATCACCGCGTTTATCTAGAGATGAAGCGGTTTTCATTAGTCCTCCTTCAGCACAAACATGTTCCCGCAGCTCCACTGCTGCTGCTGGCTCTCGACCCCTGTGAGTGTTTGGGTGTCATTAGCTCATTTGATCCTGTTACTTCAACATGTAAACTATTTCTGTTTTTCTCTTTTCACAGATGTGTTCTGTGCTACTGAGCTCATCCAGCCAGACTCAGTGGTTATAAAGCCAGGAGAGACTTTAACAATCACCTGTAAAGTGTCTGGAGCTTCTATCACTGATAGCAGCAGCCACTATGGAACAGCTTGGATTAGACAACCTGCGGGAAAAGCTTTAGAATGGATCAACACCATTTATTGTAATTAACAATCTTCTTGTTAAGGAGATTCAAATAACAAGTTTGTTGTCTCTTGAGACACTTACAGTAACATTGCGCCCTTACAGGTACATAGCATGCAGACTGAAGATACAGCAGACACATGCATTCAATGATATCCTTACGTTTCATACATTTAAGGACCCAAAATCAGTCTCAGAAAAATTTCTCCTGCCAATTTTGTCACAGTAATTTTCTCCCACAGTCCAAAGACATGCAAATTATGCTACAGTAATTGCCATTTCCAAATTGTCCTGCAATGGATTGGTGCCCTATCCAAGTTTCCTGGGACAGGCATCAGGTGCTAAAGATACATATCCAGAAGCTATGAAAGACTCAAACACATTTGTCAGTGGACTGTGAAACTGACTTATCCAACAGCTCTGCAACATTTACCTTTTTACTAGCGGTTTGCTGACGAGCACCCTTGCGCTGTAACACAGGACAGGAGAAAATTAAGTGATCTTGTTCATGGCAATAATAACAGTCACAGGTTTTAGATGAAGAACTAACCAGAGAGCGAGTCTGAGCACTGTATTATGTGACTTCAACTGGTGTAAGAAAGAGTTAGTATTTGCCATGGACATGTTGAACACGGTCTTATGGGTCAAAACAAATTCATCAGTTAAGACAGCAGCTTTAGTCAACACATCGACCTTCTGTTCATTTAAATACACCACTAGTTGCTCTGGAAGACGAGACTTAAACTCTTCTCGTAGGATCAACCCTTTAAGCTGCTTAAAACTTCTTACATTACTAGTAGAACACCATTTTTTCAAAAAGCAAGCATTTTCCCATGAGCATACTCAACATATGTTTGGCTATTTGGTTTCACCAGATTCCTGAAACTTTGCGTGTATAAATGAAACCTGTTAATTTACACTGCAGTAACAGTGTCCACAAACTTTTGGGCCAATTTAACGTGGTTGCAGTTCTCTCGAATACAGCAAATAGGAATCAACCTCCTCCTCTCTAAATATAAGTACTAGACCCACATGTTGGCTGACATCAAAAACTGTCTGGCTTACCAGTGAGAACTGGAGTGGAGCAAGTGGTGACGCGGGCGGACTGGAGACATCAACTCCAATGGGGCTTGGAGAGACTGCTGTAGGAGAGCCAATGTTTCTTGGAAATGGCACAGGCTCTGATCACCCAAGTCAAGCTTTTGTCCCTCAGCATCCAACTCCCTTTCCCGAACATGCAGCAACTGCATCTCGTACATCTGTCGTTTAATTGCTCAACTCCAGCTCCTTTAGTGCCCTAATATCAAACTGACATATTTTGTGCAAGACAGGGTCCACTGATCGGTCGGGCGTGCAGGTCGATATATATAAAGCCGCCCAGTGGCTTTTTTTAAACAAGAACCAGTTTTCAGTTTTTTAACTCCGCATTTGGCAATAATTTTTAATTTAAATTACATTAAAGCATCAAATACTTTTAATGATGGAGTATTAAAAAAGAAGAAAGTAAAAAAAAAAGAACTTCTTTTTTTATCATTTACATTACAGCAGTATCAACCATTTCCAATATGTAATGTGTTGTCTATTTAATTGTGCAACTTATTTTTATAATTTCATTTTATTTATTCATTTTTTTTTTTTTTACTTTTATATTTGGCAGTTAAGATAAGTGTTCTGGACCTGACATTTTCTGGTTTCACCAAATACCAAATTATTACCACACATATGGTAAATATATGGCAGTCAATTGTTTACTAAATCTTGGTGAAAAATTCAGCTTCTATGCATGTGCTTGAACTGTATATTTGATCAATCTATAGTAATCTACATCCCTACTGATGCTGCTGCTGCTTGTAGCCGTGCACTATAAGTGATTTACATTTAACATCTGCAGTAATAAAGTTTCTTACCCTAGATATTTTTATTTGAAACATATGCATAAAATATTTTTGTTCTTAAACAGGTGTTCACAGTGTAGATCTGACCGAGGCCAGTTCTACAATAGTAGCATCTGATTCTGACTTGTAAATTTTCCAGATATTCATTAACTGACCCTAAAGTTTAAAGCTATCACTTTTAATTTTCTCAGATTGGAATGCAGTCAGGGCGCTGCTCTTAAAAGTTTCTTGGAAAAGTTTTTTTAATTCATTAATCATTAATGATTTTTTAACACGTTTTTTTCCCCACAAAGTTGCTAATGCATCACTATCCTTTCACATTTCACAAGAATTGTGAAATTTTAATCACTGCAGTAATTACCAATTAAAAATTCAGGAGTATTTGCTTATTCACAATTCAAAAGGTGACTTTTGTTTGGACTGGGCAGTGCAACTATCTTCATTGTAGTGCCAAATGACCCATAACTACACTACACTACAGTATAGTACACTACGCTACACTATACACTACACTAGACAACAGCATGTCATATACCTTTTATCTTTTAGCTCTTTATTGCTTATTAGTTCCACTATTACTACTGTAAGTCCTAGTTTTTCCGTATCTTACCATAAAAATAGTATGGTAAGTAAAACTTTTGTTGTAGTTGTTTTGCATGTCTGTGTGTGTGTACGTTGTGTGTGGGTGGGGGGGGGGTGTTTGTGGAGGGGTGTTATTCATACTTTACATAGTAAATTATCTGCACTTACCTCTTTAACAATTTCTAAAGATAAACTGTGCTTGTGAATCCTCGCATCACCAACAGATATGCAAATACAAGCATGTGGGTTGAATCTCACTATAGAATTCGATAGTCTCTGTTAAACATGTAAAACAGAGGAGAACCCAGTACAAACATCACACACCATGTTCTCTACATCTCTACTGCTCCTCATTGCAGCTGCATCCTGTGAGTGTTTTATTTAAATTTATCAATTGATTACAATAATAATAAATGTGCAGCATACTGTGTATTGTGTGAGATATCACAGTGCGTTTTCCTCTACAGATGTTCACAGTTATGAACTGACTCAGCCTGCTGAAATGCCAGTCTTCATCCCCTACAACTCTGGAGTGGATTGGATACATTCGTAATGGTGGAAGTGATCAACTGCAACTCAAAGATCACAGAACTGAAACTGAAAAAGTTTTATTATGGGGCTGAGGATCAGTCAGTACTACATCCTTGTTATAGTGTTAGCTTTTCTGATTTAATAAAATACATTGTCTGAAGTAATTCACTCCCTTTCTTACAACAATAAACACAAAACAATGAATTCAAGCAGAATTCACACAATACACAGTACACACAAAACTGTTAACCGAACTTACAAATTCAAGCCCCTAACACGATGAAATGATTTTGGAAGACCGAATCTTATCCCAAATAACAAAGAACGTATAAAAGTCTCGACATTGTTTGAAATATATTTCTGGTTTCTTAAAATTGAGGTGTCAAAGGCAGAAAATGCGGATTTTGGCCAGAATTCTATAATTTCAAACCAAACGACTAGTCCAGACAGTCAGATTGTGACCTTTAGCCTTGTACTGTTTATCACTTTTACCTGCACCCACATCATTTCCTATGAGCTTTAAGCCCTGAGAGGGGCGCTCTTTCTCTATTCACACTCTTTATCTGCATGTTGAGATTTAAAAGACTGAGAGAGAGTAATAAATATGAAAGCATGTTCTCCTGGGATTTACATCAAAATCACAAGCTTTGTACAGCACTGTTGTAAAATCACTGGATCCTCAGGCACCAGCTCCTGTAGTAAATGGATATGGCGTAATGACGTACATCAGGAAAAGTGCTGGAATGGATCAGCTGATACCACAGCTCCAGTACTGGGAGTAGAGATTAAAGTACAAGATCCATTTCCAAGCTGAGGTCTCCAGGATCATTGTGATTTACAAAGTTGAATTCTTCTTCATGATCACTGTCTCATGCATAGTGTATATAATAACTAGTAAGCATAAAGAAAGTGCTGCTATTTAGCAAGTGCATGTGATGTATACAGTAAAGCAATATACAATTTATTACAATCTAATAACAAAATATTTTTTTCTGAGCAATTAATTAATGTAAACAATTACTTAGCAGGTTAAAAACACAATTTTACATAATTTATTCCATACATCACACACATGACTGCATTATTCTTTCTATAGCATGACACAATTTAGTTGTTGGTTTGTCAGCAGAATAAAAGCTCAAATAATGCTCTATGTATGTGGAGGCCATTGAAATCTGGAAAACAATAATTTTTATTCCTGAAAATTATGGTAATATACTGTATACAGTACAGTACAACTTTAAAAAATTTTTAGTCCTTATATATTATTTTGGTAGTGGAGTTCCTAATATAAAAGAAACATTTGTCAAGCAAAATTGTTTTCCATTCCTTTATAAAAAGCTGCAGATCCTTCATAAAATAAATGTCTTGTATGCTTTAAATATGTTTTAAATACTAACTCCTCCCATCATCATCAGGTATGAAAATACAGACATCAGAGCTGGATATCACCAAGTTTATCTGAAGTGAAGGACTCTATTAAACTTAGGAGAACAGAGAAGACAAACAACACACACTATGTTCTCTGCAGCTCTATTGCTCCTGCTGGCAGTTGCTTCCTGTGAGTGCTTTATATACTGTATGATATGATATGATATAGGATAATTTTCTATAATAAATACATACAAATGTGCAGCGTACTGTATATTGTGTAAGATATCACATTATTATTTTTTATACAGATGTGCACAGTGAGGAACTGACTCAGCCTGCTGCCATGACAGTCCAGCCAGGCCAGAGTCTCTCCATCCCCTGCAAGGTTTCATATACAAGCTATACTACATTTTGGATCCGACAACCTGCAGGAAAAGCTCTGGAGTGGATTGGATATATCAGTAGTAGTGGGGGTACAGCTTACAGTGAAAAACTGAAAAATAAGTTCAGCATCTCCAGAGACACTTCTACTAACACGATAACAATACAAGGACAGAATCTGCAAACTGAAGACACAGCTGTGTATTATTGTGCAAGAGAGACACAGTGGCACAGAACAGTGGATTCCCCTTACAAAAACTCTGACCCATGTTCAAACATCCACTCAAAGCTACTAATAGTGACATCAGGCAAAACTTTAAAGACACAATTTTTACAAAAATGCATTTATCAAAGACTTTTTCTTTTAAACCATTTTTAATCACTTCATTGTACAGAATATTTAATAATCAGTCGAAATAAAAGATTAATTAATAGATTTGGGAATAATTCAGCATGTTCACAGCAGTGTGCTTCATTTAGGACACACTTTGTTCTCATAATTTCAGGAGTATCAGCTTCTTATCTCATAAGTATCAGGAGGCAACAGAGTTCAACAAATAAATTGTTAAAAATGACTCGACAAAGTGCATTCTTGTGAGACTCATTCAGCATCATTGACTTCATCAACTTTCTCAGTTGACTTCTTTATTTATTTAAAATTTTTGGCTTATTAGACTTCTACTTCTACTAAATTAAACCTTACTATAAATAAATGCAAATAAATAAAAATGTTAATGTTGAGAAATAAAACACTTCATGACATGCAAAACGCTTGGATAATAATAAGATTTTCTGCAATTATCTTCTTATAACATTCCAAGTTTATTCTTTTCATTCCTTCTTTACTCACCAAACTTCTCCACAGCTGTGTTCATGTATTTTATCAGAAATGTGCTGATATTTGATTCTGATAAATTGATTCTGAATACAGGTCCAAGTGACTCAGCGGTCATACAGATGCATTCCTATAGAATTCTCATAAAGCTTTATGATGAAAAAGTAACATTTGAGTAAATAGGCTTCCTGAAATGGTCATTAGATTAGAAAGGGTTTATTTAAAACAATTCTCCTTATAACTCTCTCCTACTCAATCTCTCTTATTGTCTATGCCATTTTTTCCTGTCATGGGGGGCCTGGAGCCTATCCCAGGGTAATTAGGGCATATATATATATATATATATATATATAATATATATATAATATTAATTATTAATAAACATATAACTCATGAGAAATAAGTTTATTTAAGAAGATATAGAATATTTTACAATGCAAATGTTTGGAGCAATACATTAGTTTAAAAAGACACATTTTTTTATGTTAAAGCCTTATTCCAAAATAGATTAAATTCATTATTTTACTCAAAGTCTTACAAACAATACCCGATAATAGCAATGTGAAAAGAGTTTGTTTAAAATCTTTGCAAATTTATAAAACAAAAGA
>JAQMYJ010012883.1:0-16891 GCA_030014305.1 Clarias laeviceps | reverse complement strand
TAAAGTTATTTGGATTTTTACAACATTATTGTTGAAATACACAGTCCTGAAAAAGGGACGTTTCTTTTTTTGCTGAGAATATAATACTGAACTACAAGGTCTCACTTTGACTTGAACGTCTCTTGTATAAAATGACACCCAATTTTATTTATGCATAAAATCAATTATATAATTTTTACTTTAGTTAATGGTAAATCTAGGAAAAATTGGAATATTGTGAAAAAGTTAATTTTCTTTTGGAATTTATATATAAACTCTATGTTCTAGATTCATTATAGTTACAGTGAAATATTTCAAGCCTTGTTTTAATTTCTATCTTTGATTCAATGGTTACACATTTAATACTCCTGTAACATTAAAATAAATGGTTGACATTCACCTCCTGTTTAATCTTCATTCACCTTCTCTTTTTTAATGGTGTTGGTGCTATGAAAGAGATATTGAAAATATATAACGTTTCAGGAAAAAAAATTGAACATCAGTTTTAATTTCTTTTAATTACAAATCATAAAATACATAACATATTGCTTCAATATTTTCATTTCATGTTACTTTCGCCCAACTATAATTCTGAGAGAAATGTTGTACTTTTACAATTTTTTTTATATTTCACAGGTTTAGTTACTAGTACCTTGCACACGTACTGTATATCTTCAGTGGCAAATTCAGTAATGTTTAAGTACACTTTTGTTTGTGGATGTACTTAGGACTTTAACTTGAGTAAAAGGTTTGAAGTTCTATTGTTTTAAACAAAGCTATGCAGCATTATGCTGCTAATCAAACTGCCGCCTCTAGTGCTGTAAAACATGACTGGAGCTGTACTGGACTCAGAGCTCTGCTCTCTGCAGTGTTACTGCTGCTGGACGCACAGCTTCAAATTGTTTTCTACTGCTGCGTGCTCAGTATTTAATCATTTTAAAAATACGCACAAACGGTAAGTGGGTGGGCGGAGCCTCGGGACTGACCGCAGTGAGCGGCAGAGGGAGAGAGACACAGCAGGGCTGCACAGATCCTGTACTGCCACGACATGCTCCATCATGATAGCTAAGTTGTGTATGCATGCAGACAGTCATTAATTCACTAACTTATGCTAGCTGCGTACTTACCAGGATTTGTAATCAGTGTTCCAGGTGCTTCTTGCCTGTTCTCACAGCAGTGTGTCCTCTCCTGTTGTCTCATCAGACTTCCCATGAGCTCTTGTTCTTACTCATCTTACACATTTAAGTGTGTGTTGTTAAACATAAAGAATATTAAGTTGGAATGAGTGATTATAGTTCTTGAAACCAATCAGTATAAATACTCCACTGTCAAGTATTTTGATTAAAATGTATAAAAAATATTAAGTTTATTTTATTTAGTTTATTTAGAGTGCATGTTCAAAGTTACTTAAAAATCACCACAATCAGTTGTAATCACCCCATTCTGATGCTCGGTTTAAACTTCAGCAGAATGTCTTGACCATGTCTACATGAATAAATGCAGTGAGTGGCTGCCGTGAGATTGTCTGATTGCATATTTGTGCTAACAAGTAGTTGAAAAGATGTACATAATGAAGTGGTCCGTGAGTGTAAACACTTGGATCTACACACTGAAATGAAGCAGTAAAACATGATGTGTAAATGTGTAACTTATCCCAGAGCTGCTGAACACACTACAAAAAAAATCCTCACAATCAGATAAATACAGTAATTTTTTTTTATTATTATTTCTTTTCCAGGCTCAGTGTGTGTAATCTGACAGAGGAAAGCTGTGAAGTTCTGTCCTCAGTTCTTGGCTCAAACTCCAGTCTGAGAGAACTGAACCTGAGTAAGAATAATCTGCAGGATTCAGGAGTGAAGCTGCTCTCTGCTGGACTGGAGAATCCACACTGTACACTGGAGATACTGAGGTATACAAACAGAAAATATTACACACCAATCAGCCATAACCTACCTGATATTGTGTACAGTAGGTCCCTCTTGCGCCACCAAAATAGCTCTGACCCACCAAAGCCTGGATTCCACAGGACCTTTGAAGGCGTGAATGTTTGTTTTGTTTAGTGTGATTCTGCCGATTACACCAAGATTTTTGGTGGCAATGCGAGATGATGGCATAATGGTGGTAGTCTACAAGTTTAATTAAATTTATTTGATTTAAAATACACAACATGTAGTTGGCCAATCACACCAGTGGATAAACCACACTCACTCACTCATCGTCTATACCGCTTTATCCTGTATTCAGGGTCGCTGGAACCTGGAGCCTATCCCAGGAGGCTTAGGGCACAAGACAGGGGTACACCCTGGACAGGGTGCCAATCCATCGCAGTTTCCATGGGAAACCCAGGCCAACAGGAAACTGGGACCGTGACCAGGAATGGGATACTTTGGCAGTGTAGCACACTGATGTGGAGCATGAAAGTTTTATGTGTTGAGTTCCATACCTTCTCAGATGGGGTTATCATCCATAAACTACTTTTTAACAGGAGATTGTAGTGGCAAGAAGTTGAGCTGTAGTTTCCCTGCGGTGGTGCAATTAATGAAATTACATGCTGCACAGGAGTCAATCAATACTGTAAGAATGGAGAAGACCAGGACTCACCAAATTGGTGCAAGGGGTTGAAAGTCACTCCTCCAATGACCTTTCCAAATATATTCTAAAGCAGAATAACTGGAAATATAAAGAGAAACTTTTGTGATTTACAGGACTGAGCACCTCCTCCATTGTTTATTCTTCCACCTTTTGGCTACAACCCTCACCCCTGTTAATTACTAACATGGTTAGTTAGTTCCACAAAGGCATGGAAGGATATGAGTTGGCAGAACAAAATCAATGCTTAAATAAAGAAACAAATAATAATCTGTTGATGATAAATTATGTTTGTAGCGAAAGCTATATCTATCAATACAACACAACTTCTCTTTTGATATTGCTTAATAAAACTTTAGCTCTATTATGGTAATGTTTAAGTGCTTATGGTGTGTGTTTAAGATCAGTGTTTTGATATTTCTGCATTTTTCTTCCAGACTGTGTGATTGTAATCTGACAGAGGAAAGCTGTCGAGTTCTGTCCTTAGTTCTCAGCTCAAAGTTCTCCAGTCTAAAAGAACTTAACCTAAATGGAAATAACCTGCAGGATTCAGGAGTGAAGCTGCTTGCTGCTGGACTGGAGAATCCACACTGTACACTGGAGATACTGAGGTATATACTCCCACATACTACCAAACATCCACACATGCACAGAGAGAGAGAGAGAGAGACTTTAAACAGTGTCTGAAATATTTTAATGTGTGAAATGGAACGAAAAATTGCTGTGTATATAAAGATTTTGTGCAGATCATGTTGCTAATACTAAAACAGAGTGTGTTAAATAAGAGAAGGCTTTCTTTTTTGCAGGATGCCTTACTGTAGTATTACAGATGAAGGTTGTGCTGCTCTGGCTTCAGCTCTGAGTTCAAACTCCTCATCACACCTAAGAGAACTAAATCTGCATGATAATAATCCAGAAGAATCAGGAGTAAAGCTGCTCTCTGATCTACTGAAGGATCCACACTGTACACTGGAGAGACTAGAGTAAGTTTTCACACACAAACGCACACATTTACATTTAGCCATTTGCAGATGCTCTTATCCAGAGTGACTTACAAAGTGTTTAAAAGTTTGCATCATTGGATATATACTTACACTTCGTTACTAGGTAACATCAGTCAAACACTGTTGGGAAGATTTTTTTGGGGGATAAACCCAAATACCAAAAAGGTCTTTAGTCATAAAAGTCTTAAAGATTAATAGTCTTAAAGTAGTCTTAAAGATTGCCATTGACTCTGTACAGACATCTAGAGTAAGTTCATTCCAACACCTATTAGTCAAAAAAGTGGAAACATGAGTGTCTTAGGGAGGAAAGGAGAGAATGAGTTGAGTTTTGTCCGCATAACAATGGTATGAAAAGCAGTGCGAGGATATGACCTCACCAAGAGATTGGGTATAGATGGAGAACAGAAGAGGACCAAGTACTGAGCCTTGTGAGACATCAGTGGAGCGTCTGCATGGAAAAGATGTGGATCCCCTCATACAACTGAACTTCTAGGTAAAGGGCAAACCATGTCTTGCCACAGATTCCAAAGCTTGCAAGAAAAGACAAAATAATCTTGTGGTTTACCTTCTCTGTTTTTCTCTCTCTTTCTCTCTCTCTCTCTCTCTCTCTCTCACACACACCACTGTAACACTTGCTTATATTGATGCTCTTCTCTGTCTTTCAGAATTAAGAATTATGAACTCACCAGGGAGATCAAATGACAGAAGTCTCAGCTCAGACCTCTTCTCAGCATAAGGTTTTGGTGAAGCATTAGAACCAGTCTAACATTTCCAGCAGTTTGGGAGCTGAATCATTCATATTCTGGTGTAGAAGCACAAAACGACAAAAATGTGTCTTGATTCATATCTAATCTCACATTATATCACTTCCTTTACACATGACTACAATGAACACCTGTGTCTGAACAATGTAGAAGCAGCTGAAATGTAGTAATGCTAGATTGCACTGATTTAAACAGTGGTGTGAAATAAAACTCTGCCTTCTTTCCTGCTAATAAAGATTATGATGAAGATTCTGCCTTTACAACATGCTGGGACTTATGTAATCTTGCACCAGTTATTTACAGTAAACATGTATGCTGGTGTAACTGTTTATATACAGTATATATAAAGAGTTACATACAACATGTATACAAATGTGTACTACATGACAAGAATACATATGGTGCAGGATTTGTTAAGTTTATAAACTGAAAAAATCCTGCAACATACAGTATGTATGTCACGAGCCTGCACAATCTACCCAGCACATCCAAGTCATAACTCCACCCAAGGTTTTCGTGCTTCCAGGGCTGATTACCTGAGTACACCTATCCCTAATTTGGCAACATATTGGTGGCTTTAAATAGATGCTGAAGAATTCACTCCTCGCCGATGTATCTTAGGCTACGTTTACACTGCAGGTCTCGATGCCCAATTCTGATTTGTTGCCTATATCAGATTTTTTTGACCATCTGTTTACACGTTCTTTCCACTATGACTCATATCCGATACACATGTTTACACTTGCCATACCATCTGAAACATTGCGCATACTTAAAGGGAGGTTCTTGCACTACACACTAGCCAAGATAGACGAAGGTGAAATATGCTTGACGCTCTGCGATATATGCAAAGTTCGCGAAACGTCATCATGGTTTTAAAATAGAGGAGAAAAAAACTGCATAATTGCAGCCTGCGCATCTGCTTCATTCACCAAATACTGATTTCTTAATGTTATTTATCCCAAATAAGCATTAACAAAAAAAGGGGGTGGGGGGGCACTGGGTGCTTTTCCTTTTCCATGTCACCTGCGATGTTATAATTCCACACGCACTTCCACCGGACAATAACATTACGTTATTAAACCGCAAAGAAGTCGCAGTTTTAATGACGTACAGAACACAATGCCTCAGGAAATCCCATCTGTCTGTTTACACGACAATCACATTAGCACATATCTGATTTGTATCTGATTTATTTCCACATATGAAGGAGGCCTGAAACCGATCTCGAAATATCGGAATGCATGCGTTTTTTTCCTGTTTACACGGACATAGAACATATCCGATATGTGTCACATATGAGCAAAAAATCGGAATTGGGTCACATTTACCTGACAGTGTAATTGGCGTGCCTATTTCCCCTGTTTTTCCTGCGACACTCTAGTATTTTGTTTCAGTGTTTGACCTTGCCTGTTCTTTGGATTTCGTCTCATGCCTAGCCCTTCGGATTATCCCCCTCTCTTTGGATTAGTCTACATTTATGACCTCGTTTGTTTAATTACACAAGCACACCTTCTCATCTCTGCTCCTGCTACGCCTGCAAGCTAAACTACTTTGGTCAGTAATAAAGCTTTCAAATAAAATTACCTGTCTGCTATTCGGTTCATTCCTGTTCAATCTGGTCCCTGACAATTTATTCTTGTCATGTAGCACAAATTTGTATACATGTTGTATGTAACTGTTTATATATAACTGTTTGTGTATTATACTGTATATAAACAGTTTATATATATATATATATATATATATATATATATATATAAACTGAAAAAAATCCTGCACCATATGTATTCTTGTCATGTAGCAAAAATTTTTACACATGTTGTATATATGTAATTTACACTATGTGAAGTACAAAATAAACATTGATTGTGACTGAAACACAATTGAGTTGCTGCTCTATTGGATATGGGCTGTATGGAGGGAGTTACTTCATGAAAAATATTAAACTTTTCAGTGGCTCTGAAAAGCCACCAAGTACTCCCAGTGTAGACACCTAACAGGACAGATTGCTCCATAGTTTATCATGACCAATCTTTAGAATGAAGCCTTTTTTTAGGCAGGGGCAGTCTTATGTCCTCATACTTCACACACCCTTGTCCTCTTCCTCTGAAGTTTGCACTGTTAAAGTTCCCTTCTTTAATGAGTGCAATGTTTAGTTATGTGTAGAAACTCCAAGTTACAATCAGAAACAGGCCACCGCAGATTGACTTTCCTGTCTGTGGTGGTCTGTCCATGTGGTAAACCTGTAATAATGTGGCTGGATGGCATGATCAGGTTGGACTGGGTTGAGCCATGTCTCAGCTTGTTTAGCTTGTTTTTCCAGAGACTGGACATTGGCAGGACACTAGGGGCATGGTGTTCATGACTTCTCAGCCTGTCCCTGTCACTTGCTCGTTTCCCTCAGGACAAGTAAAGTAGAAAAGATCGCAAAGGCCAACAACAACAAAGGCCAACAACAACTATCATATCTGATGGTAACTGTGATGAATAATTAAGAGGCGTAAGTAAAAATAAAAATCATAAAATAAACAAAAACAAGAAAAGACTGGTTGGAACAGTCCGGATGGCAGCTGACCTCACTGGCACATCATGAAGTAGAACAATGCTGCAGGCATCCCAATATCTTCTCAAGCCTGAGTTACTAGCATAAAAATAGTTTTGCCCCAAAATTATTTTCATATGGAAAAATTACAGCATCTGGCTTCTCAGTGGTTAAGGTTGATTAGAAGGTTGGTGGTTCAAGTCCCATCACTGCTAAACTGCCAATGTTGGACCCATGACCACTGCCCATAATCCTCTTTGCTCTAAGGGTGCCGTATCATGGCTGTCCCTGTGCCCTGACTTCAGTTTCCCAACAACACGACATATGTAAAAGGAAAAATGACTGTGCTGTAATGTACAGTACGCCAATGGGCCAAAAGATCAACATGACATAACATTAACACTGATTATCAATTTTATATCAGTAAACTGGTGACAGGATCATGGCCACCCAACGCTCATTTATGACACATGTACAGAAAATGATTGCTGTCTGCTGCAAACCTCCTAATTTACTCTCCACTACAACATGGACTCTTTGTACTTTAAACAGATAATTTACATTTGAGTTTCAACTCTCCAAATAAGTGGTGCTAATGAGGTAACCATTAATTAATTTTATGGTCAAGAAATTGTAGGGAAATCTGTAGGGAAATTTTCAACTTTCAAAATGAGGTTTCAAAGACCCACTGAAAAAGAATGCTTCCTTTTTTATTTACTTGGTTAGCCCAACTGTTGCAACATACTTATTTAACTATTAATTTCAGTGGTCACCTATGTTTCCAGAATAATGTCCACCACATTAACTATGTAGCCACATTTATTTATAAGCTAAACTAGGAGAGGTGAAGATTAACATCTATTTACACTATAGACACAACGGCACATATTTACACTTGCACACAT
Organism: Clarias laeviceps; assembly: GCA_030014305.1. Taxonomy (NCBI): domain Eukaryota; kingdom Metazoa; phylum Chordata; class Actinopteri; order Siluriformes; family Clariidae; genus Clarias; species Clarias laeviceps. Next base: position 9,105 of record JAQMYJ010012883.1, on the reverse strand, counting down.
TAAAGCCAATGAAACCTTGTGTGTGTGTTTATGTGTTTATTACCTATCCAGGGTTATTGCCCTTTGCACTCTGTAAAATAAACCAGTGTAGCGTCTGCTTAAGATCACAAATGATCGTTTGGACTCTATGTCTTTAATAGACCCCTTTTAGCCTTTGACCTTTGCATATAAATTACAGACCAAGACCCTCGTGTCTACCGAATCAAATCTCTTTTGCAGAAACAAAGACCAAGTGACCTTTATAACTATTTAGATGCATGTTTAAGTTTGAGCCCCTTTTAAGGTGAACCTTGATTCTTTGATGATTCTCATTAGGCTGTGGTTAATTGATGTGAAATACTGCCATTCTTTAGCTCTTCTCTCTCTCTCCCTTACTTTCCTTTATCCTGTATGTATGTGTTTGCTTAATTTTGTTGTATGTTAGTTAAAGCCTCATTTATTAAATTCCTTATATTCTCAATCGATTGTCTCTGTGCGCTGCTCACAATTCGAAGTCACTGAATGTTGATCCTTTGGCTACATGCTAAATTACTGTTAGTTTATAATAATTTATTATAATTTCTAAGTTATAATTAATTATAAATATTCCCCTGTTGAGCTAATTTGTTACATAATTAATGTTGGAGAATGCTGGCATCTTTCAAACTTCAAACCCAATATCGATCTATTTGTGTGGTATTACGCGCACTAAAGTGAGGCAAGTCGCAACACGACCTCACTCTCTTGATTGGACGGTTCGAAGCCACCTCCAGTACTGTACTTTAACAGTCACTATTTGTCTAACATTTAGTCACGGTTAATGGTTAAAGTAAACTGCAGTTCATAATATTAAAATTGTGCTGTAAAGACTAAGAAATCTCTTTGCTGTACATTTTTAATATTATCAAAATCGCCTGTTGGAACAAAGAAATCTTCCTTAATCGCGATAAAGATTAATTTGAGCGATGTTCCTCCTATCATCTTTTAAAGGCCTTATATGATTATATCGCTAGATTGGAGTTATTTGTGCTGCAAATTTCATCCGACTAGATGATCGTTACTCTCTTAGGTTACCTATTAACACGCAAATGGGTGCCTGGTTCAAATCTAAGCATATCTATCTAAATGGTATGTAAATGAGAGTCCTAAAACCTTGATCAGGTGAGAATTTATATAAAAACGGTGAAGAAACCCTGTTTGTAATTGTTAGTGTGTAACAGGAAGCAAAGAAACCCTGCCACACACATCTTTGTGCAGCTAATTTGCACAAACTCTAAAAGTCAAATTACATTGTACTTGTGACCTTGCAGTAAATCGGCCGCTAGAGCAATCACTCGGATTTAATCACAGTACCTTTGACTAACACTTGAGGGCAGACTAGTTAGGTGTCTAACACTTCTCAATTTCAACTCTACCCCCTCTCTTCTAACCTATGGTGGCTCACCCCTGCCACCTTGTGGCCATTCTCAGTAGGTTAGTTTCCTGGTTACCCCTGTCAGTTTATTTGAAAAGCTTACTCAGACACTTTCTTTGCTTCATAACTTTGATTACTGTTATTATTATTTTTACTTATTCAAGCATCTATATCTTTTGTTTTAGCCTCATTTAAATTTAGTTCAAACAGTGTTTAAATTTAAATTTAGAGTCAATCTCTGTATTCTAACCCTTTACTTATACTTATGTGTTACACTTTACTTATAGGTAGTATTCGCCCTAGTGCTTAGTTGGCAAAGCGACGGTTGCCTCCACGGCAGACCACAGTGAACTGCCACGGGACGGGATCCATCACTAAACCTAGGCCATAGAATACTAGCTAGCGAAACCCCAAAATCAGGTTTCTCTTCAATCTTTAAAGGTTATTAGTCTGCTCATACTGACACTGCAGCACCCCCTACTCTGTAGGCCCAGTCACAACCTCTAACAGCAGTAAAAGGCTTAAATCTGCTCTCTCATATATCTCTCCTCTGTGTTTTGTGTATTTGTTTGCTTGTTTTCATTTTGTTTCTGTTTTGTTTGACTAAGAAACCAAACCTTTGAGAATCATCAGGGAAGGCTGAGTAATAGATTTACGACCCAAGCTGCAAAAGTCTTAAGATGGTCACGCTGTCAACAATCCTGAGTTAGATCCTTTCCGGTGCTCCCACAACAATTAGACACCCCTTGCCATTCACGGCTGAGATAACAGATGCTTGGCCTACTCGCCATTAATTGTTTGTACTCACCATACAAATTATACCGACTAATCTATGTACTATAGTCACAGTTGTTAACACTGTTAAGACTTGCATTGGAATTTTGTGCTGTCCCTCCCCCTCTCTCTCTCCCTCTCTCTTCACCAGTCATTCAACATGTCTCAATCATCCAGCCCTGAGGCCCACTGGGATCATCTAGAGGTCTGGCTGAGTGCTCTGACTAGTAACCTTCTTCCTGAACCCACTGGGGACCTGCAGAACCTGAGCCAAGAACAGCTCGATGACAACCTGAGCGTCTTGATGGCCCGCGATCTGACACAGGACTACAGCCACAAAGAGCTGGCCAAGTTCATCGGGTCACTGACTCATAACCTCCTCGGCCAAGCAAAGCTGAGTGAAGCAACCATCCACCACCAGGAACAGGAGGCGGCAGCGCTAAAGCTCCAAGTTAAGGGAGCTCAGAGGATCTTGGTGCTTGTTAAAAGGCAACTGGAGCAACCAACGTCAGAGACTCTGGACAGGACAGCAGACGAAAAGGACCCAGAGCTACAGGAGGAACTGGAGAGACTCCAGAACACCGTGACTGATCTCCGTGCAGATACAGCACACTGAGAAAAGCAGGCAAAGGATGCCAGAAAGAAGCTGAGTGAAAAACTCCAGCAGGCTGAGGCACTCCTGATGAGAGCAGAGACTAAACTGAAGAAAAGAGAAGCCAGGGTCTGTGAAGGCCACCTTCAAAGTGCCCGGGCTGAGGTCAGTACTCTGGCCCAACAAAGAGACTATTTGAACGATGAACTTGACACAGTTCACAGAGAGCTTAAACACGCATATATGGGTGAGAGCCCATTGCTCAAGACATCACCTGCCAGCATCCCAGAACCCCTGTCAGCAGCAAGGGGGTGGGAACCCTTCCAAAGACTCGGTCATGGCGTGTCAACCAAGGAATTGGATAAACTGGATAGGAACATTCCTATTTACTCTCCCAACCCTGCAGGAGGCCATGATGTCCACTCGTACCTCGACGATGTGGACTTCCACTTGCAAACTGTGGTTAATGTTACGAGATAGACTTTATCTGCTCAGAATCACTGCTAGCCGTGAGGTGTGCAGTTTTCTAGACCGGCAGCCAGAGACGGTCAAAATGGATTACCAGCAACTGCTGCAAGCTCTAATCAGGGAGTTCTCTGACCCAGAGTCAGAACAAGGACTGATCACCGCCATGGACCTTAAACAGGGCAGACAGGAAACCATGCAGGCCTACTTCGGAGCATGCAATGAGCCAGGAATGGAGGACAATTTCAATTTTAGGTCCCTGTTCCTCCGGAACCTGCACCCCACAAGTTACTATCTGGGGGTTCTGGCATGCACATGGACTATGTTCACCCAACAGCTGAGAGACAAACAAAGAGCTGCTTCTGAAAAGACAGGGAAAACCCCCACCATCTATCCTGTCTCTAACCAGAGTGCAGAACTCGCTCTAGAGGGCGCCGAGCAAAGCCACAATGACAACAGAATGGCAAGATCCTTTCCAGCCAACAGGGGGCAGTGTGGACATGGTGGTGCCCGGCCCAAGCACCAAACTGGGCACCAGGAAAAACCCTGGGACAGGTCGCAACCACCTCCCAACCCAAGGGGTGGCACCAGAGACAGCCCAGAAGGAGCCGACTTTCAGCAACACAAGCAACAAGCTCAGACTGCCAGCAGCAGAACCCCTCTCAACATGCTCTGGACCATCAGAACCGAACCAGGAAGCCACATCTAAGTCAGCAGAGATTATGAGAGTTTTGAAGGAACTCCTCCAGAGAAAGCACCACAAAAAAGAGAGACAAAAATGCGGGTCAGATCAGTTCTGACTTCGCTTGACGTCTGACCTTAACGCCCAAAAAGAGTTCCCTCAAAATGAACCAGCTCAATGCTAATCCTCTGTTAACCACAGAATGAGAGATCCCATCACCAAGTGATGACATCACACAATCACCACAGATGACTACCGAACCACCAGAGCCAAAGGCTTTGACTCATATGGCCCTCAGGTTATGGGGGGCCTTACAGCTAAATGATGTCACAACAACAGACTCCGTGCTAGCACTGTGGGCCGACAATTTAGCCATCAGCCCCTGACTGTTCTATGCTCTCATACAGCAAACAGTGGACATTCCTACTGCTAACAAGCGCACCCGCTTCACTTTGAATCCCTGCCTGTCAACCATGGTAACTGCCAAGTGCATCTGTCCTCTGAACTTAAAGTGGAATGAAAGATGTTTAACTCATTACTTCCTAGTCCTTCCAGACCTACCGCATGACTTGTACATCAGAGTGGACATAATTCGCCTCAGGGCTCACGTGGACATGAACAATGAAGTGATATGGGCTCCAATGACCTCACAGGCCCCCACTTTTCCTGTCAACCTTGAGAACCTCCAGTCAGGTCAAACCATCCCCGAGACCTGCACATTGGTCAACGAACAAGAGACTGTAGTACCCGCCTATACTAAAGAGGTCACTGTTCGACTCAACCTGCAATTTGGCCAGACCTGCAGCCACACATTGGGCTTCTTCCTGCCCTCACCCGAGTGTGGAGAACTGGGACTCACACTGGAAGCCACACCCCTCATTGAAGTAACATCTCGTGCAGTGTACATCCTGTTCAATAACTGCACAGCAACAGATGCCAAAGTGCCAAAGTCCTACCGCCTGGGTTGGCTAGTGAGTTATGACTTCCATGACTTTGAACTGATTCTTCCAGTAATTTGACCCATCCCAGAGTCAATGATTCTGGAAGGAAGCTCGGGCAACCCAGTATCAACAGTACCCTTCAAGACCATCACCATAGCGTCAGTCATGCCAGTGGTCAAGCAGCAGATGTGTAGAACAGAGGTGACAGAAGACCAACATCTTGCAGGGTATACGGTCTCTAACCACGCCACCAGCGAGACTAACAGTCTTGCTGCACCCCTGATAGCCCATGAGACAGAAGAATTGATGACAGAAGAGCCATACCCAGCTTTAAAGACACAAGTCCAGCAAATTCTGAAAGAGGCTGATCTCATACAGGAGGATCCAGACCGCCACAAGCTCCGCCAAGTCCTGTACAAATACAAAGAGTCATTTGCCAAGAACTCTTTAGACTGTGGCCTCACTAACCTTCACGTGGTGCGCATACCAACACACCGAAAAGCTCCTCCCACTTTTGTCAAGCAATACAAGATACCCTTAGAATAGTACGAACCCGTACAAGAGATCATCAATTCTATGCTTGAAAAAGGTATTATTCGGCCATGCAACAGAACCTATTCTGCCCCCATCTGGCCTGTCCTCAAACCAAACAGCAAGGTGGCGACCAACCATAGACTATAGGAAACCAGCAGGTGCCATTATCACAGTGGCCCATGACTCAGCTTGAACAGGAAATCCCAAGAATCAGAGGTGCCACCATCTTCTCCACGTTGATGTGGCCTCAGGATTTTGGACTATACCGATGCATCCAAATGACCAACATAAACTGGCTTTCACCTTCAGCAACCGGCAGTACACCTTCACAAGGTGTCCATTCGGCTAACCTGCCGAATTTAATATTTTTCTAAACAAGGCGTGTCCTGATGCCAGAGTGAGAGGAAATCTAATCTATGTTGATGATGTTTTTATGAAAAGCATGACTGTGGCTGATCACTTGAAAGAAATTGACCTCATTCTGCACCAACTGGCCGCCGCTGGTGCTAAGATTGCCCTCCACAAGGGACAATAGGGAAAATCCAAGGTCAACTATGTAGGTCTCCTCATCGGATCACAAGGTATTGAGCCTCAATCCAGCCCCATTCAAGCCATCCAGACCATCAAGCCACCTGCCAATGTCTCAGAACTCAGAAGTTTTCTAGGTGTGTGCAACTATTCATGTCAGTTCATTGAAAACTACTCGGACATTGCACGACCTCTCACTACACTGCTGAAAAAGGATTGCCCATTTGCCTGGACAGATGCTCAGCAAAATGCTATGGATGAACTGAAACGACATCTGTGCACTGCACCATGTCTGGCTTGATCCACAAAAAGAGTTCTATTTGGATGCTGCATTCTCCAGCCACTGCCTCAGTGCCGGTCTATACCAAGGACAGGACCAGGATAAAAGGGTGGTCACATATGCCAGCAAGGCGCTTCTTCCCCCAGAGTGCAAATACTCAGACTGTGAGAAAGCCCTGCTCTGTACTGTATGGGCCCTACAAAGATTCTACTAAGATAACTACATTGTAGCACAGAAAGTCATCATAGAAACATGCCACCAGCCTGTCACATTTCTCAACAGCCAGTGCATCCGCAACGGTATGGTCACAAGCGCACGCATAGCCACGCATAGCATGGCCCTCCAGGGGCGCAATGTGCAAGCACGATATGCCCAAAACCACAAGTCGGCACTGGGTGACACAGGTATTTTGACAAGAACATGTGCTAAGGCATGCCCACTGCCTATGTTGATGGATGTTCCTACAACCAAGAAGGCAAACTAGAAACAGGTGCTGGGGTTCTCTGGCTAGATGATCGACCTTGCCCACCACAACACTTCAAACTGGGTCCACAATCGTCACAATAGCAGAGATAGCAGCTATTCTCATAACCCTGCAAATAGCCTCGACCCATAACATCAGAGAATTGCTCATCTGCACAGACTCCAACTATGCCAGACTTAGCTTTATGTGCCATCTTCCAAACTGTAAACAAAATAGTTTCAAAGCAGAAAACAACAAACCAGTTGCAACAAACACCTGTTCCAGGCTTGTGATGACATCACAAGGGAACATGATATAATTGTCTACTGGAAGAAAGTGAAAGGACACTCTAAGCAACCTGGTTTAGACAAGGACCTTAACGACCAAACAGATGCCCTAGCTAAAGCAGGTGCACTTCACGGTGAGTTATGGTCTCCACCTGTCCACCCACCCACCGTTAATGTGGTAGCCATAACCTGCAGCAAACAAACCCAGTCCACTACAATAACCATGTCACAGCCACTTACGCTGGCTCCTCAAATCACAGCTAATGACATTGCTGACATGCAAGCCTCTGACCCCACTATCCTTAACCACCTCTCCGACCCCTGACCAATATGCAGACCCTCAAAGAACTGCTTAAAGTGAAACCCATGCTGCGTGTGACGGACAACATTCAAGGGTATTGCCAAGGCTTGTGGTGCCACAGTTCCTACACACACCATTTGCAGGACACCACGGCACAAAAGCAACTTATGAGACACTAAAACAATGACTTACTTGAAAACTTACTTGAAAACAAGTGGCATACTGGCCCGGCATGCAGCAAAAGGTGGCAGAGAATGTGAAAGGATGACTTGTTTGTTGCCAATTCCAACCAGCAAAACCAAACCACAGAGCCCCACTGTGGCGCAGAGGAGTCACATTTCCTTGGTCAGACCTTCCCTCAAATTGACTGGGTTGGACCCCTGCCTATGTCAAGCAGAGGCAACAAGTATTTCCTCACAGTTGTATACCAGTTCACAAAGTGGGTAGAATGCCTCCCGGCACCCAATGACACTGCACAAACTACAGCATACCTCCTGATGAATCACATATTCCCCATGTTCGGGCTGCCGCTGAGAAACAACTCAGCTGAGGTCATGCAGCGAACCTGGAAACTTTGGGGAATACAAGCACATCTGCACATAAGCCACCATCCAATCGCTTTCGGATAAGTGGAACGTACGACCCGTACTGTAGTCGGCATGCTAAGAAAATTTGTGTCTTCCAACCAAAAGGACTGGGATGTGAAACTTCTCCTGGTGCTCATGGCCATCAGAGCAACTCTAAATGAAGCAACAGGTGTGTCTCCCTTCGAACTGATGACAGGCCGGCAAATGACATTGCCATTACACCTGCTATACTAGCCAGGAGACACCACCTACACCACTCACCAGTACCTCGAGAAACTACACCGGCATTTAAGAACTACATTTGCTTTTGCCCAACAATGACTCCAAAAGAGCGCAGAAGGCCAGAAAACATATTATGACCGGAAGGCGTCACACCAAGAGCTGGACGTGGGTGACAAGGTCCAACTAGACCTTACTGTAGTTCTCAAAACAAAAGACTGCTCTGAACAGACAAGAACTTCCCTGATTCCCTGAGAACTTTACTGATCCACTGCTTTTCTCCTTCCTCTCTGAACCAGGATGCTGCTGTGTCTCTCCATTCTATGCCTTCAGCTAACCAGAAGGCAACCACTACCAGATATCACATTCCCAGGTCCAGCAGCCGGCACTGTACTGAGGGACCCACCTGGACTTCTCATCATCAGCTGCAGGACCCACACCTAAAAGGTAGCCTATATGTCTGACTGGACCCCCAAAATGTCTACCGGACACATTATCCCCGGTCAACTGCACACTACACTTGGGCAAGTGCCCGATGGACTGAGAATGCCCTAGCCCACACAGAAGCTGTTATCAAACACATGTTTACTCAGCTGCAGAAAATGACTGTCACACAAGCAGAGCTAAACGGACACAACAGGCGTAACAAACGCTTCCTGGAGGCCTTGCTCGGAGCTGCTGCTGCTGTTGGAACCCTGTTCAACCTTGGAGTGACCAGCGTCAACTCCGTGCATCTGTCTACCATCAAGCAACATGTAAGGGAGATCCAGACTGAGATTCCCCAGCTGAGAAAACAACTCACACTATAGGGACAAACCCTGCAGACTATAGGCAAATCATTAAAGGGCACATTGGTGGTTCTGAACACTCACAGTGTCCTGTTAAACAAAACTGTGAACTCCATGAAACAGTTATTCTCTATTATACAGAATGATGTTGCCCAAACTCAGTTGGTCACCCCACCTTGCCTACTTGCCTTGCCTAGAGAGCATCCTGACGGGAAACATCACGACCTGGTTCGGGAACAGCACCATGCAGGACAGACGAGCTCTACAGAGG
>JAQMYJ010007952.1:0-17456 GCA_030014305.1 Clarias laeviceps | reverse complement strand
TAGAATTAGTTTCTGTAGCGTTTTTTTTTTTTTTTTTTTTTTTTTTTTAACCATTCAACAGGTAACACTTAAAATAATGTAGGCAGCAGTGACAGCGCATGCGCTTGCACTGTCAGCGAACGCAAAAGTAATTTTTCATTCATAAATTATTCCAATAGGTAGCACTTAAAATAATGTTATTTAGCTACTGACAGCTCAGTAGGTAAATAACATAATTTCAAGTGCTTCCTGTTGAAATAATTTGTGAATGAAAAATTACTTTTGTGACTTCTATATAGACCACGCCCACGTCTGGTGAGATTTTAAAATAATGACAGAAATCCTGTGTAACATCTTAACACCACGAATGTTAATGGCTAATACTCACATTCAGTAAAGTGCGTGCGCTGTCACTGCTGCTTATATACTCCTTATACAGAGCCTGATAATCATACAGAATGATCCTGCCACACACACACACACACACACACACACACAGTGCTACAATATGTTTTACAGTATCAAAACTGCATTGAAGATGCAATACATCTAAATAGTGTGTGTGTGTGTGTGTGTGTGTGTGTGTGTGTGTGTATTCGCTCTCTGATCTATTAAAGGAGCCCATGAGAATCTCTTTTCAACTTGGCTACAACAACTGACTAGCACATGCTTTGGCAAAATGTCTTTCTTGTGTTTTTAACATGCCCAGAGTGAATGAATACAGTTGCTTTTGTTATTGATTAGGTGTACTGTTACACCGAGGTAGTGTAGTTATGGTTACTACTGATGTCCAGTGGTCTCCAGTAAATTCAATAAAAGTAGTTTCTGCAAACTTTCACAGCCCTTTTCAGTGTCTTATGTTCATGTAAAAATAGTTCACCTTGAAGGTAGCTCGAGCACACAACTTTGGTTTTATACAAACTTCCATCTAGAAGCTTTTCATAATGAAACTTGCCGTTCAGCACACCTGGTGATGTTTCCTCAGTCATTTTATTGTCTGCGTTACACTTGCCATTATCACACACATAGCCAGGTAACTGTGTGGAGATTATGGGAAGCCATTAGGGTCAAACTTGGTCATATGATTAATTTGCGTAAGAAAAAAAGGAACGTGTTAATCACATGCGTTAACGTGTTAATATATTTTTATAATATACAATAGCTATAAATATATGTATTATGCCTTTTCGCACAAGTAAAAGCTCTTTATTTTGTAATAAAATTGCGATTAAAAAAAAAGATTAAAATCCTGACCTGTGACTGGTAAATAATAAATGGTTGGTTATGATGGAGAGATCAGGCCCAATGTAACATATAAATAAATATTTTTTAAATGCTAAAAATAAATAATTTCTCGTCAGTGGTCATCTTTATCCACTGATAGACTGGGCAGAAGGGGTGCCAAAACTTTGTGAAGCATAATAGATGGACAACACAGTGAGCTGTATGGTGTGTGGCCCTGATAAATAGACTGTGGTGTGCGGATTGAACTTTAAGATGGTAATAATGGCCGAGGTGTATCGTGTACTCAAATCCCCCTCATCACTGAGTCTGACCAACCTGAGTGTAATCCTCCGACACCAGAATGAACCCGTTGTTGTTAATGAGGTAGCATTTAATGTCCTGATAGAAGAGAGAGGGAGAGAAAAGTGTAAAAACGACAATCGTCTTAGCCGTTTTCAATCTGATGAAACTTATAGACGTTAGGAAGTGTCTTATCGGGGAACACAGGTTCAACACACCTGAACCATTGTTTATCACTGTGAGAGATCATGTGTGAGCGCATGTGTTTGTTTCTGTGTGCGTATTGTTTCTAGCTGATCCAGCTGTGGGTTGCCACAAAAGAGGAAAGTGGAAACCAGTTCGAGTTTAAGAGAAAGGCAAGCGAGAATGAAAGATAACGGAGAGGCAGACAGGCAGACAGCAAGACATACAGACACACAGTAAAAAAGTGATTGTTTTTAGAGAAAAACAAAGTCGGCCTAACAGTACTCAAAAAAACTAAAATGTCTCTATTGCAACAAGAGTTTGTTTTTCAGCATGTGAATCTGAGGGGAGTGCATCTCTCCAAGTCCAATAGAACTTATTTGGATGGCTTCATAGGTGTACATCCAGTTCTTTTGGAATTAAATGTTTAGAGCACAGACTTGACCAAACATCACTCCTAAAGCTGCTGTATGCCACCCAAGCCATCAAGGACTACAGTCCCCTCCAACACCACAGCAACTTCATCAGCTTGTTCACGCTCCTCCAGTAACTCCAAAAGTCCATCCATCACTTCAGATCTAGTTATGATAAAAATTAAATATATTAATAAGACTATATACCACCAGAGAATGTAAAACACTGTTTCTGGAATTTTAATGATGGGTTAAAGCCACGTATTGCTTCAAAAGGGTTTGATATTTTCAAGGGTTTTACTTTGTCATTCTCAGGAGTAACTACATGTTTGAAATGATGCTTTAAAATAACCGGATATTTAATCTATTCGTTTTTCATACAGATAAGTTAACCGATATAACATTCGTAGATGAGCATTAGCGACTCTGCGGCCAAACTAGGCTGAACATTTTTACATCCATTAACTTACCGACTACTGAAGCGCTGCTACTCCTTAATTGTTAATTAACTGAGTTTTATTCAAACATTCATTAGCTGAGCGCTCGCATGGCTAAGGTCACGTCAGTAATGTCAGGGTGCCTCAGTATAACGATAAGCGAAAACACACGATAAGCGAAAACACACATGTTAACTGTCTAAAATACCTCTAAGCTGACTGAAACATATTTTAGAAAACAAATTATTAAATGCTTACCAGCAAAAAAAAATAATCAACAAAGCGGGCATCTTCACCTATTTAGTGCAGTTTGATAGTGTCAGTTCGGTAGGGGGGAGGTTCTTATAAATCACGTGATTACATCTAACGGGAGGTAAATTACTGGTTCAACTTGATTTTTTCTGCCCTTTACTGAGAGCCTTCACACCCATTACAGTCCCCTGTGTTACAATACAGGTGTATCACGAGATAAGTGACACTAAGCACTGCTCATTTCTTTCTCCAGCACTTTCATAATTTAAGCTATTTAGACTTTCATTCCTGTGTGGTGTGTCTGATTTGAGTCCTCTCAGCCTGCCCGACTCGGTCGGACCACACGACACACACACAATACTCCTTTCTTCTCAGAGTGTATATATAATTTCACTGCATTTGTCACTGATTTAAAATCTACTTTCATAAGCACTTCATAATACACAAATAAGGATAACACATGAATGATTGTCTTCATAAACACCGAAACGAGGATTCGACTGCATTCACAAGACTATAAGTGATGTTTTATAAAATATAGTCATAAGCTTCATTCTTTATGAATGAAAAATAATATTACCAACCTCGTACCTGTTATCGACTACAAGCTTGGATCACAGACTCCCTCCTACGACCTCGAGTAATCCTCAGCCCTCGCCAAACTCACGCATCATTCACTAACTGGCTTAAGCTCCTTGAGCCCATGTCGGCTTCCATCACGGAGCTCTCACTTCCTGTGCCGGCTCTCCACGCTTCCACATCTCTGCAAGGCTCACGTTGCGCACGCTGGCATTCATCTAACACACTCCAAACCATCACGGAAACTCTGCAGTCACTCTCCACTCAAATTCAGAATCAACCACCTCCTGCACCCTCTCCTCAACGCCCCCCCCCCCCTCCAATGTGCCCCACTGGCCCTGAACCACGCCACTTTGCCCCACCCACCTATGACAGGGACCCAGACATGTGTCAGTCCTTTTTGTCTTAGTGCTCCCCTGGAACTACAGGCCACGTCATTTCCCACTGAATGTTCCATGGTTGCCTATATCATTACCCTCCTTTCATGAAAAGCAAGAGAGTGGGAATGCTGTTTCACCTAAAAGACTTTTACAGATAAGATCAGACGGCGAGCCCAATGCTTCAGCTAGGCCATCTTTAACTACGCAAAAGATTTCTGGACCCTGTCTCCCTCTTGTGGTTGGGATGAAAAGGCTCTCTTCGACTGTTTCCTCCATGAGGTTTTGGGGCTCATGGACCAAGCGACTCACATTGACGACTGTATGAGCATCAGCTGTGTCACAAACCATGCACGTCAGCACTCACCTTGGCCACTCCCGAGCGACTTATTTTGCCAAAGGAGCATCAGCGTCGCAGGTATGACAGCGCCTGCTTCTACTGCGGTCAGGCTGGGCACATTGTGCGATTCTGCTGACTAAAAGATCCGGCCCCCCACAGTTTTGGGGATGCAGGGGGGCTCCACCGGACCAGCGATCGTGTTTCTCTGTGACCCTGACACATGGTGATCAATCCTACATCACTCATGGCTTAGTGGACTCCGGGACTGATCAGAACTTAATCTCTTCCTCTACTGCCTCCGATTTCAAGATTCCCCTGGATCAACCCTTCATGGTTCAGGACCTTGATGGCAACAAACTTGCCCCCATTACTCACTGCAGCAACTCGATTACCTTGCAGTTTTCAGGCAACCACATGAAACCAGCACCTTCCTAACCATTCAAAATGTCCCTTGCACCCATTCTGCACCTTGCACCCATTCTGGGTCTCCTTTGGTTAAGACTGCATAACCCTCATACCACAAGAGGAAATCCCCGATCTAACCAAAGTACCCACGGAGTATCATGATCTATGACAGGTCTTCAGCAAGTCACAGGTCATCTTCTTACCACCACAACCACCCCTATGACTGCTCTATTAACCTTCTCCCCAGCACCTCCCCACCCAAGGGGTGACTCCTCCCTCTTTTGCCCTGAAAAAGAGGCTATGGAACAGTACATTAAAAAGTCACTCGGAGCAGAGATTATCCGTTTATTACCTTCACCAGCAGAGTAAGGATTTTTCTTTGTATAAAACAAAAATAAATCCCTCAGACCCTGTATTGATTACAGAGGGAGATCCCACTTCCACTGATGTCAACTGCTTTTGAGCTTCTTCAGGACGCCTATGTCTTCACCAAGTTAGATTTAAGGAATGTCTACCAACTTTTCAGGCTACGGGAGGACAATGAGTGGAAGACTGCTTTTAACACCCCCACTGGCCAATATGAATACCTAGTGGTTCCGTTCCGCTTAACCTATGTGCCAGCCATGTTCCAGGCACTCATTAATGACATCCTCAGGGAATTTCTCAATGTTTTTGTCTTTGTTTACCTGAACGACACCTTGATATTCTTATGCTCGGTAAAGGAGCACAAGCTCCACATATGCCGGGTCATGCAATGGCTATTGGAGAATAAACTCTACATCATGATCGAGAAATCCGAGTATTTTTTGCACTACCACATCCTTTTTGGAATATTCCATCTCCCCTGCAGGCATCCAAATGGACTCCACCAAGGTGAGGGCAGTCACTGACTGGTGAGTACCGTCATCAAGATGTGAACGCCAACGCTCCCATTCCGATGGAACCCCCTGGCAGTTAGAGCTTTCGAAGAATTAAAGCACCTTTTCATCACAGCACCCATTCTCACATTTCCTGACCCCTCCCTCCAGTTTGTCGTGGAAGTAGATGCATGGGAGACTGGAGTTGGGGCCGTCCTGTCAGGAACTTCACCCTTGCTTCTTTTTCTCCCGCCGACACACACCACTAATGCAACCATGACATTGGGAACCGTGAACTCTTGGCGGTCAAATTGGGTCTCGAAGGATGGAGACACTGGCTGGATGGGGCGGAACATCCATTTCTGACCACAAGAACCTTGTGTACATAAAGACAGCAAAGAGACTCATGCCAGACATGATGGTGATTCTCTCATTTTCAGTTTACTCTGTCAAATGGTTCTGGTTCCAAGAACGTCAAGCCTGACGCCCTCTCCCGACAGTTCTCCACCTCTCAGGATACACACACGACAGAGACGATCATTCCCGCTCATTGCCTTGTGGCATCAACTTGACTTGACGTGGAGCACCTGGTCCAGCATACCCTCGAACAGGAACCAGGCCCAAGTATTGTTTCACCCAACAGACTCTAGACTGGTAGACCGGGCCCACAGCCACCCTGGAGCAGCACATACTCTTTCCCTTGTACACCAACGGTTCTGGTGGCCCACCATTAAAAATGACATCAAGAGCAGCTAGCCTCCTGCAAAGGAACAAGACTACAAACCACTCTCCAGAGGGTCTCCTTAGACCCTGGCCATTCCCCATCGCTTCATCACTGGCCTACTGCCATTTAAAAAAAAAAACACATGCATCCTAAACATTGTGGACTATTTTTCTACTTAGGCTCATTTCATCCCACTACCATCTGCTCCCATCTGCCAAAGAAACGGCCAAACGTCTGGTCAACCACATGTTCCGGACATTGTTTCGAACAGAGGTTCCCAGTTCTCTGCCCAGTTCTGGAAGGCCTTTTGCAACCTTGTGGTCACCACCCCCAGTCTTTCTTCTAGATTTTATTTGAAATGAATGAACCAAAAACTGGTCAAACAGAATGAATGAACCAGAAACTGGAGAAATCTCTAGGGTATATGGCCTCTTGGGACCCATCCTCCTGGAACTGCTTCCCCCCCTGAGTTGAAACCTAGGCATGTAACACCTGCTGTGACATTAAAATATGTTAATGTTTGTTCAAAAAGTTTGAAATTTAGGTTAAAGTTTATCTCATGAAGATGTGTGTAGTCTTTACATGAGACTTTTTCCTTTTTTTTAAAGAAGAGTCACTTATTACAATGGCACTGCTTCAGAGGAATGAGACAAGTTCTCATTCCTCTGAAGCAGTGCCATTGTAATAAGTTATTCTGTTAAATAAACTCTGTGAGATAAGCTGTGAAAATACGTAAAATGCACGATTTTCTATCAGGACATGCCATGGAGTTTCCTTCTGTGGCAGTCCAGGCACTGATTACAGTGTTTACCCCTAGAAATGTTTTTCAGTCACAATAGAAAGAGAATGATAGAAGTTGTGTGCACACAATAAATTGTTTGGTTATTTATTTCTCACACATGAGGCGTTTGGTTGGTAATTTCCATGTAGAGGATGAATAAAATAGGAGAGAATCAATAAAATGTGTTCATTGCACAAAAATAACTGCCAAAGTTACCAATTACTTGACAAGAGAAAAAAGTAAGAAATTATCGAAAAGATTTAAAATAATTCAATATAAACATAACATTAAAAAAAAATGCAACATGAAAAATATGTCCTATTACAATTTAGATTTACATTCAAATTTAACTGAAAATATATTGAGACTACCATGTAATAAAATTTGTATTTTAATGGATGCTTTCTGTACATTGTTACAACAATTATTTTAAGCATTTTTTATAATAAATTGAAAAACAAAGTTTAAATAAGTCTGCTTAATTACACGGATAGTTCACTTAAAGTATATTTTCCCTATAATATATTTTTGGAAAGTGTACTATAATACAATTATTTTAACGTATGTTTAAAGTTTAATTCTAAAAATTGGTAAAAGCATGATGTTAGTATACTTTTTATATATTAACTGATGGTACTTTTTGTTAGTATATTTGCAATGTAAATGAGCTTCTCCTCTGCAGCAGAGGTAAGTTGGTCTTGGAGTAGTATATTCACTGAATACTTTTACTCTTATTTAAGTAATATTTTGGATGACTACTTTTTACTTCTACTTGAGTAATATTATTTTGTACAGCTACTCTTACTTGAGTAAATTTTTGTCTACTCTACCCACCTCTGGTTAAAACCAGAAGGAATTATAAAGTTTCACTTTCACGTTTTAATGCTTTAAATCTAGTTGTATTATCTGAATATCATGTCAATGTATGTGAATTTTCAGATGTCAGATGAGACATCTGAGGGTTTTGCTCTCTGCTGGTAAATAAACTCTTTGGCTGTTATGTGGTCAGGGTCTAGAGATTTCTGCAGCACAGTCAGGCTTTGTGTGCAGCAGTGGGTTTTGCAAAACAATCTAATCTGATTATAACTACACTTGAATGCGTGACTGTACATGACAAGTAAATAAATATAAAAAGAGACACTTGTCCTGTTTTGACAGGACAATGTAATTTTTGAGGATTAAAAAAATGATATTTATTACACCTTACCGATTATACAGTAGAGCCTTGGATTACGAGCATAATTCGTTCCGGAATCGGGCTCGTATTTCAAAACACTCATAAACCAAATTAAATTTTTCCATAAGAAATAATGGAGATTAAAATTATTCGTTCTACAGCCCAAAAAAATAAATACATAAAAATAATTAACACAAAATATAAAGTAAAAATAAAACAAATTAACCTGCACTTTACCTTAAAAAAAAAAGTAAAAATAAATCCTGACAGATAAGTGTTTCCATTTATGCACACAGGTGCTGTGTGTTTGCGTGTAATTTGACACCATGCGGGTTGTGTGTGAGTGAAGCACCCCCTCTTTGCTTCACACACACACACACACACACACACACATTAAAGGCGAGAGAGAGAGAGTGAACTGGCACGGTGTCAAATTACGCGCGCACACACATAACACACACTCTGCAGCGCAAGAGAAAGAAAAAGACACACTCAAACACACAGACACACAAACACACACGGATGTTGATTATACCAGTAAGAGCGAGCACTAAGACTCAGCAGGGGAGACGATTACCCGCAGCGCAAGAGAGAGAAAAACCGTTGGCTCATTTGTGATCACGTGACGCTCTGCGTCAAATTAAGAAGCGCATGCGTGATACATGATACTCTGTGCTCGTTTTCCAAGTCAAAATTTATTAAAAATCTTTGCTCGTCTTGCGGAACACTAGTAAACCACGTTACTCGTAATCCGAGGTTTTACTGTATATAGTTATGTACAGTGTTTGTCTATTAGCCAGTGCGTCCCATAGAAAACCAGCTACTCACTCGTCCAGAAAACACTACAGTGAAAGCACTACCAGCACCATGGACAGCTACCGTAAACCTCAAAAAGGGGCGGGGCGCCACGAAACACCTGCCATCCACCTGTCGGCAGCTCCGTATAAAAGGACCCCGGTGGCGTATGCCAGTAAGTAGGATGAACCAAACATGCCACTTATATTGGTTTCCGCTCTCTGCAGACCCCAACACCAGCGAGAGCCCTTTCCCTCGCTCTCTTCCGAGAAGAGGCCAACGCTGTCGTGCACCTGAATCCTCAGAGTGTTAATAACTGAGACTTATACAGCAGAGCGTATAAATGCCGTGGTCGTTTTTTTTTTTTTTTGTCAGAGCACTGAAAAATAAAAAACACCTAACTTCACTGCAACAAACCCTCATGTCCGTGATTTCTGTGCCCACTATGGAGCTTTACGGTAAGGTAGGTCCTATTTAATTTTTTTTTTTTGGTGAATATTTCAAACGTCAGTTGTACCAACTCAAATAAATACAGTGACATGCATCTGTTGTTTCCCTTTTCACACTGCAGAAAATATGCAAAACCTAATTCATGCAGAGTAAGATGTATGGTTAATATAATGGTAAATGCCTGGATATGCACAACGTGGTATTGTGTGTGTGTGCATGCAGAACCAATGCCCTTATCTTTAGAATCTCACCCCAAGATTTGCTGTATTTACTTAGTGTCACCTTTAACATCCAAATGAAAGATATAACACCAACATTTCAGAAAAACAAATCCGAATCACTGAGTTGTAAAAGGATCACCCCCTCCTAATGACTTGTTAAGCTATTAGCTAATCACCTTCTCAATGGCACAAAAACCCATTTGGCTCTTAACTGTGATCAGCCGTGGTAATTTTTGAGTCATTTTTGGTGCATTTCAGTCCCTGATAATGCAATTGAAGCAAACAATCCACTTTTGGCAAGACACTGTCAAAAGATCTCCAGGATAAAGTTGTCCTCAGGCACGAGGAAGGAGATGGATACAAATTTAAAGACTTTATCATTGTGTGTAAGCACAGTAAGTCTATTATTAAGAAGTGGAAGGTATTTGGTACAACACATACCGTTTCTGGATCAGGAGGTCTCTCCAAACTGGATGAAAGAGCCAGGAGGAAACTGGCTACCAAAAGGTTCATGACAACTGGAAAACAGGAATTCTTGACAAAGAGTGGTCATAGTGTGCATGTGACAACCACAAATGTGGCTTGTATGGGCTACAAGAAAAGAAAAATCCACTTTTCAAGAAAGGCCAAGTACAATCATGATTGAGCTCTGCAAAACCACACAAATTTAATTATTTGCCCACAAAACCAAAGCATGTAGGTGGTAATATACTGTTATGGGGTGTTTCTATGTAACAGGAGCACTTCTCAGGATAGAAGGAAAATACCATCAAATTCTTGTGGAAAATATGCTGCCCTCTGCCAGAAAGTTGTCAAGTGGGAAGACGGTTTACATTCCAACATGACAGTGACCCAAAGTACACAGCACAACTGACCACATAGTGGTTGAAGGAGCAGAAGGTGAATGTCCATGCATGGCCTAGTCAGAGCCCAGACTTCAACCAAATTGAAAATCTGTGAAATGATTTGAAGACTGCAATCCACAAATGGTCACCATCTAACTTAACTCTACTTGAACAGTTCTGCAAAGAAGAGTGGGCAAATATTGCAAAGCTTTGTATTCCAAAACAGAGTTTACAAGTAATTTTAAGAGGGTTGTGATTCTTTTCCAAATCAGTGATTCTGTTTTTTTTTTCTTTCCTATTTTTTTCTGACATGTTGGTGTTGTATCATTCACTTGAATGTTAAAAGTTGCACAGAATAAATACAGCTCAGAGATCTCCAGCCGAAACACCACACCGATCATGCATCCCTGAAAATCCCTTTGTTTTTCAGCCAATCAGAATTCAGAATCTGGCACCTGCCTGAAAACTGCTGGCAAACAAAATAGAACAATTTGTGAAACAGTACTCATATCCGGACCATGTCTTACCTGCAGGACAGTGAGCCTTCTACATTAACCAGATGCACACATGATCATTTGCCAGATGAACAACAGAATAACATCATATGCCCCACAACTTAATAAAGAAGCACTAACATAACAATAAGGTTCTTCACTGCTTTATTTATCTACATGGGAACTGCCATTGTGAACTGAGTGTTTTGTAAAACACAAGACAATGTGGTTTTCCTGTAGATAACATTGTGCCTCTTCATTCTGTTATTTTAAAGTAAAGTGTCTTGGTGTGTTCACTTCACCCAGTGGCTTTGAAATGGCACCGCTCCTCCTCCTGCTCTCCTTCTGTCTTATTCTAGACATTAACTCTCAAAGTAAGTTGTTATTTCAATGCTGTGAGTTTAGTAGTTTGATTTAATAGATGTTTTTTTTTAGATATACTTTTGAATTTTGTGTGTGTGCGTGATGTAGATGTTTCTCAGCCCCGGCTGCTCGTGTCTCCTGAAGTTCTCACAGTGAGCGGATCAGTGCAGCTTCACTGTGATGTTCCACACAGTGTTAAAGTGTCTCGGTGTTATTTCTACCCAGAGAGAGACGACACAAATCTAAAACTCTCTCCATCATGTCAGCTCTCAGTCACTGGTTCTGAACTGATCAGGTGGACAGGACGCAGCTCTCCTGGAACTCTTCATATTATTTGTTACTACACTGTGGATAAATCAGGGATTCAGGCTCCTTCTCCTCACTCTCTCCCAGCTCCAGTCACAGTGCTGAGTAAGATGTAGATTATAATTTATGTCCATCACTGTTTAAGGCATTAATTATAACATGGATGGCTGTAATGTGTACTGCATCAATTTATACAACCTTTATTGTCCTAGATATTTATATTCCTTATGTTTCTTCTTGTGCAGATCAGAAACCTGTACTAAGTGTCGCTCATGATGATCAGCTTGATGAATTTAGACTTCATTGTGAAATAGCAGAATCAGTAACTATTGATTTTAGCTGTAATCTCTACACTGGAGAAAATCCTCAGCCTTATCTAAACCAAACATCTTTAAAGAGACAATCTGGGAAGCCGGTTTGTATTTTTAAAGCAAAGAGAAATTATCTGTTTAGACGTCTGCAGTCAGTAAAGAGTGGTGAAGTGAGCTGTGATTATTCATTGATCTCTGACCCGACTGCTCGCTCTCTAATGAGTGACAAATACAACATGATACGTGAGTTACTAATCACATAACTGGACTTTCATGTGCATTGCTTCATATAAATACATCTCAATAATTTTTTTAAATCATTTTCATATTTCATCTGTCTTTCCTACTTTAACACACTCGCCCACAACTGAAGAATCCGGTGCAGGTCAGTCACTCAAATTTCTTAGTTAGAACTTTGTGTTGTCACTTTTACTCTGCTCATTTGAATTAGTGTAGCAATGCAACACAACTGCATGATTTTTTTTTTTTTTATGTAATTAGCTGTTTAAATCAAATTTGCCTTTTGTTCTGAAACCACTTTGAGAATCTCCTTTGAAACTTACATGAGTGTGTATGATCACCACAAGAAGCACATCTAATGAATAATCTGTAAAATGTATATTTCTATTTATTTTGTAGTTTCCTTAAATGTAACAATTTCTGTGGCTTTTTGAAATAATTTGTGCAATAGTCATCAACTTAAAGTAAATCAAGTGGTGATTTTTTTTTTTTTTTATTATTCACAGAATTGAATTTGATTTATCATATTTCTTCTGTAACATTAAAGTTTTCCTTTAGCAATATTTCATTCTTTAATATATTGTCCTGTCTGAAAGTTTTGGAACAGCAAGGCCATGATTGTTTACATCATATTAATTGTAATTTACTTACTGTATAGGCAGGGAGGCAGGCACAACTTTACTGTCATATTATAATAATGAAATGCAGTTTAGCATCTACCAAAAGTGCAAATATTAATGTAACTGCAATATTGTCATTGTACAAATTATAAGGTGCGGATTAAATAAGTAGAGCCACATATACTGTATATACAGTAAATGCAGTCAATATTTTGCAGGTATTGTCCATAACAGTTGGCAGGATATATGCATATACACACAAATTGAATATACTGTACAAAAGACAAAAAAAATTATATATGAAAAAAGATCAGCACTGTATTGGTGCAATGTGTATAGAGATAAATTGTGTATATATTAAGAGAGTTGGGTATACTGTATATATAATAGGGGAGAAAAGTTGCCTTATATTAATAATTAAAAACTGCAAATGCTGACAAGTTAATTTGGCATAAGCGGACTAAAATACTGTGTGCGCGTGTGTGATTTTATTCAGGGTTTCTGGTTACTGTACTGTCGGTTACTGGTGGCTGTGTTTTACTGGTGAGCGTCTGTCTCTGTATTTGCATCAGTAAGTATTTAACTTCATCTTTAAGCAAAAACTTGTGGTAAATTTTATAAATTTGATTGTGTTGATTATTATGACAAAAGGTGCTTTTGTGGTTTAGGGAAGAAGAAGACTGCAAGGTTAGACATTTATTGCATTCAGCTGAACAGTCTGTAATTCAATCTTTTATTTATTACATCTACATATCTATTAGCAGTGTATATCTGTGTCATTTATTTTCATGAGCCAAGGAGTTAAAATGTGGTGTTTTTAATGTAGATTTAAAAGTATGGTTTCTTTTTACTTTAGGAGTCATGATGTCCATGCCTAATATAAATAACGCACTGTAAGTAGCATTTCTACTTTATACATAATAATCAGTTTTTCACTGTCAGTTACAGTTAATGTATTGTTAAAACCAGAAGGAATCATAAAGTTTATCCGTTTTTATTTTTGTTTCTGATATTTAGTCCAGCTTAGAAGCTGATGACCTACAGATCATTTATACTGGAATATATAAATATGAATGAATAATTAAATGCAGCCCACAGGTGGTGAACTGCTGGAGTAGATGATTTTGCTAACACAGTGGATCACATTAAAGTTTTGTTCTTCTCACAATTCATATGATGGAGGTGAATTAAGTCGAGCTCAGACACTGGATCCAACATTAAACAGAGTTTGGAGAAACACTAAGGGAAAGTCTCAGACATCCATTAAGTGTTGAGGTTAATCAAGTGTTTTATAATAAGTCTTAAAAGTCTTAATCACAATCGATTTATTTTCTTCATCAGTGTTTCCCAAACTTTTTTTCTAGGGAACCACTTTTTGAAAATGAGAAACCTTTACACCTAAAGCACATCATTACTTTACACACAACGAGAAAAGTTTATATGCTTAAATTAATGTTGATCATTTTTATTACCATTTGCACAGCATTTTATTACCTTGAATGGTAAACCAGCCATTTCTGACATAGGCTACACAAGCTTTTACATTAAATAATATGATTTATGCTTTTTTCTTTATGAGCTAGTCTAATAAAGATTATAATGTAGACAACGTTAGTTTGAAAAACATGTTATAATAATATCACTACTGTACATTTGAATTTTCAGACCCCAGAGGAGACAGGAAAACACTGGTGAGTCGGGTTTTGCTCTCTGCTGGTAAATAAACGGTTTGGCTGTTCTGTGGTCAGAGGTTAGAAATTTCTGCAGCACAGGCTTTGTGTGCAGCAGTGGGTTTTGCAAAATGATCTAATCTGATTATACTGTAACTACACATGAAAACATGACTGTACATGCCAAGTTAATAATTCTTAAAAGGATCACTAATAACGGCCGACATTTTGTTTTGTTTTTGTTTTGTTTTGACAGGACAATGTTATTGACGAGTATTTCTCCATCCCTGACCTCCAAATGACCACCAAAATGCAGTGTACAGCCTGCTGCAAAAAATGCTGATGTTTATTACACCTTACAGATTATATATGGTTATGGACAGTATTTTTTTCCCCTTCTTTTATACCTTAACCCTCAATTTAATTCTGTTATCTTTCTTTTGGATTTGAAATGACTCAATACCTCCTGGTCTGTAATTGTGATATGATTGGTTAGAGCTCATAGCTGAGTCCAGACTGAGTTAATCAGCTGATGCTTTTACAGTACATGTGTCTCAGTTTCACCAGCTGAATGTGAAGCTGTGCCAGGAAGTGGAGAAAATAGAAGAACTGTCTTTTTTAAAACTGTAAAAATAAAAACTCAGCAGCAATGTTTTTGTTTCCTGTCCATCTAAAATAAAGACTTTATCTTAAAGTAAAAAAAATAAAAAAAACGTAACAGCTTATATGTTGCCATATAGCAATATCAAAGCTTAATTTTAATAAAGTATTTAATTATATATTTATTTTTTACCCGCATTACTTGTCAGGTGAAATTCACTTTTGTGTACATTCTCACCTGGTATTGAGGAGTTCCTCTTCCCTTCAGCTCTCGAGAGTCTCATTATTATTATTATTATTATTAGTAGTAGTAGTAGTAGGGGAGTTAGCATTACCAGTTCAGCGATTTGTGCATCCTTAGCGTTCTTACTTTATAGACACACCTTTAACAACACAGTCAATGAAGGTTACCCTGCAGTTTCTCCTTCCACTTAAGTGTTTGTACACTCCTACCCTGCCCTAAAAGCACACACTTGATCTCATAACATTCATAACCTCCTCTCTAGGAGGAATGGGTCTCTTTGAGTGCTTTTAATTACATCTTATTTACATTTTTTAACTGTACATTACAGTCAATCCCTCTTACCAGCTGATTTGGTGAAATCACATCAAAGGTGGGTACTGTATAGTAGTTAAAAAAATTACTCAAGTCAGAGTAACTGTACTTCAAAATGATATGATTAAGTCAGTTGTGAAATGACGGCTAGGTGGTGCAAAGTGACATTTTCATTCACTGCAGTTTTAAAATATAATTAGAGCTTAAGTCATAAAAAAGTCATAATATGTTGTATCAAAGAAATACTACAGTGATGGTAATTTCCATATCTGAGTACTTTATACAACAAACATCTGAACCAGAGCTATTGATATTTACTGTATAATAATGAGTTAAAAAAAAAAAAAAACATTGGTTACATGTTGTTTAGACAGATGATCAAGTTCACTAGCTGACAATTTTATTTGTACAAAGAATGAAGTTTTATATAGCCTTTCTCTGTTTGTACCTGTGTTTTGTTATAAAAAAAAAATATACATTTAAAGACATGAAACTTTAAATATAGAAATAATTGGAAAAATAGACTTTTAGAATAGAACATTAGAATAACTCAAAAAAAAAATACACTCTAAAAAATGTTGTGTTATTTCTGTAAACACATTGTTGGGTTGCTCATGCTGGGTGAAATGAGATGTAGTGAGTAATTTAATTTAATGAACACCTGGTTGGGTTATTTTGACCCAACAACTGGTTTATTCTTTATTCTCTGGTTTATCCAAACAGCAGCCTGCAAAAGATATTACTGAACATTACTGGTTATATATTTATTGAGTCACAAAGTGTAGTTTAAGAGTTGTTTAAGCGAGAATGTATGTGTGTACACAACGCAGCCTCATCTCGGAAAGAATTTCTAAAAACTACATCTGGCTGCGATGTCTCTGTAATGGTTAAAATAACAGAGGTATTTTATTTTGGTTATTTCTAACAGGCAATCTTTGGTATAATATGCTTATAGTATAATATATCGCGGCTGTGTTTGTGATGTTTTCTAAAAAAAAATTTTTTTGATGTTAACTACACAAAGCAGTGACTTCCCACCTGGGAGTTTCTCCAGCATACTGTAGGTCAGATTGATGGACATGAGTTTTTTCAGCCCACATTTAATCAATAATATTGTAAATAGTTTTCTTGTTCTTGTTCTTAATGTTATTTTGAAGTAAATGAAATAGTAATAGTTAAAATAATTTAAAAAATAAATAGTTTAATGGTTTCAATGGTTAAAATAAATAGTTAAAATATTAAGATGGGAAATGTTTGATTTCATGTGGGAATTATAGGATTTGTATTGAAAACTTCTAAATAAAATGTGGCAGCTGCAAATAGATGCAGGATTATTTGTTATAGTCTAAATAAAAATGCTTTTCTAAATGTTGACTATTGTTGTTTACTTACAATATTTGTTAATTTAATTTAAATGAGGGCTCAGCATGTTGAGCCAGCATTGTGATCCTCCTCTTTAATTTCCTACGTAGTCTAATCAGCGTTCAACCGCACACAAAGTTTTCCAGAGTGCAGAGGATTTTTTTTTGTACTGAATAATATTTATGCAGTATAATCAGGGTCTTTTATTCCTATTTATTTTAGGATGTTGTTTCAGTGTTACTGTGTGTGCTTTACAATGTCAGACAACATTCAAATGCAAATAATTCACCGCTCCCCAGGTGTGAATCAGCTGTTCTTTAAGACTTTAAGACTCTCTTGGATCTGAAGCCTTTATGAAGACCTGCAGTGCTTCAGGCTTATTTTTAAATTTGTGTAAATTTCAAATCTTCTGGATTCTAGATTCTAAAATTGACATTGTTGCCATTTTTAATCCCTGAAATGGAAAAAATTAAGATTTTCCTTATCATAACATGCGTTGTTGTCACGGGGGGAAAAGACAGGAGAGGAAAGAACCCAATAGCAGACACAGATTCTCTTAAAGGAATTTATTAGGGGACTAAAGGGTTAAATAAAC
>JAQMYJ010002588.1:0-18190 GCA_030014305.1 Clarias laeviceps | reverse complement strand
ATGTAGAAAGAAATAAAAATCAGGAACCATCATGGAGTTAGAAAGTGACCCCAAACTTTTGAACGGTAGTGTATGTACTCTAGGTTTTCACAGCAGTTAGTTTAACTGTTTAACACCAGACAGTTACTGTAACTGTTTAACACCAGACAGTTAACTGTTTAACACCAGACAGTTAACTGTTTAACTGTCTGAAATTGTCGAATTGATAGTTCATTGGATGCTAGGGTGACCAGAACAGATGGATGTGTACATTCAGTGGATTATTAGCGCTTGGCCATAAATAGGAATGAACAGTCAGAGACAGAAAAAAGAGCCATTTGTGAATTATTGCATGCGGTTTTGGAAAGTTTGGGTTGTCTTATCAACTTTAGAACATTGGGCTATCCTTTTAGGATGCAGGCAAGCAGACCCTCCACAGAGGTGAACCTCTAAATAAAGTAGTGTATCAATAAAAGTTTGAGAACTACAAAAAACAAACAAACAAACAATTAGTTGTCAGATGTTGAGACTATGCATTTATGGCCTCCACATTCAACTGATCACCTTGAATTTATCTCAAGCCCTCGTTCACCCAATCTATCCAAACTACCCAGAAAGCAGAAGTCTCCAAACTGGATCCCTTGAGGGATGTTATGTGGATCTGCCTGAGGCAGAGTGGATCTGAGTCATATCCCGATCTGAGTCATCTGTTGATCTGTCATCATCCCAAGTGAGCATATATGGCCTAAGGCCCAGAATTTACTGATAATGTGACGACTGTCAATAAAAAACAGAATTATGAATTCTTATGTGTTTAGTGCTATTTTAACTGATTACATTCGGCCAAATATTCCAATTAATGACCTGAAACATGCTTTTTTTGGGAAAAAAAAGATCTCTATGACTTTATTCATGGGCTAGCTGTTGAAGAAGGGCTTCTGGCTTGATTATTGTAGAAAATGCTCAATTCCTGGCAATATCACACATAACAATGTAAAGTTTATGGCAGTATGTTATGTGTGTAATGGTACAGTAAGTGTATTACAATACGGTATTTACACTCTTGCCTACTCACCTTTGAACCAAAAAACTCTTAAAAATGCAAGGGGACAGCAAAGGAAATGTCAAAATAAGAGTAAAGAGTTGAAGGGGAATCTCTCCTTAGCTGGACTGTTACTTGTTTATTAATTTTCTTCAACACTCTCTGTGTTCTTTCTGTGGCAAGCTAAAATATCCTCCAAATTAGATAAAGTAAACTTAGAGAGTTCTAAAATAATAAAAGCAATGAGTTCAGCATGAATTAGACTTAGAATTAGAATTAAACTAATTTTAATTATTCACCAATTGATAAAAGCAGGGCTACTGTATGATATGTGCCTAACATAATGTGGATCTGGGCATATGCTTCTGGCCATTTAAAATTAACAAAATGTAAAACATTGTAATATAATTTGTTATTGTCGAACAGGAAACAGATCATGGATTGACGTAACTTCTGCTTTATAATTTTTTTTTATGAAGAAGTTTCAAATCCCTATATACTGTAAATTTAAATGCCAACTCAGTTACAACAAAGTTACCAACTCAAGTTGGTAAAAACATGACAGTTTCTCAGAATAAATTAATCATGGGTTGATCCTAGTCATCTGGGTTATTAGCTGCCATAGACACAATCTGGAAATTAATTAAATTGTTATTGAAGTCTATAATTTTTCAGATAGATTTATTGTAAAAGATAGTGAGAATACAGTATTAACCAAAAATCCAGAAAAATCACATGATACAAAGGTGATGAATTGATTTGCATTTCAATGAGGAAAATAAGTATTTGATCTACAAGCAAAACATGACATACTGGAGAAACCCTTGTTGACAAGCACAGAGATATGATGTTTCTTGTAGTTGGTTACCAGGTTTGCACACATCTCAGTAGGGATTTTGGTCCACTATTCTTTACAGATCTTCTCTAAATCCTTCCTTCTTGCCTGTCACTTGGCAACTTGAATTTTCAGCTTCCCCAATAAATTTTCTATAGTATAAAGGTCTGGAGACCGTGACCTTAATGTGCTTCTTCTTGAGCCACTCCTTGAAATCTTTCATGGAGCTCCAGACCGAGTGAAGTTGTTCTACCAGTTGTCATCTTCTTGTCCCCTTCCTAAGCTTCATGGTCTTGTAGCCCATTCCAGCCTTGTTCAGACCTGCCATCTTGTCTCTGATGTCCTTTGAGAGCTCTTTGGTCTTGCCCATGGTAGTGAGGTTTGAATGGAAGCTAGAGATTCTGTGCACAGGTGGCTTTCGGAGCATCTTCTTATGTTATCCTGTTTCAAATTATTGTTGGCTGGTAGGGGATCAAATACTTATTTTACTCACTAAAATGCAACTTAATTTATAACATTTATATAATGTGTTTTTTCTGGATTTCTGCTAACTATCGTTTAAAATAAACCTACGATATAAATTACTGTATATAATTTTTCTAATGACGTTTTAAGATCCTATATACTGTAACAAATGACATTTTTACCAACTCAAGTTGTAGTTTTTTTTTTAGTTCCTCAGAAAAAAATTATCATGGGTTGATCCTAGTCATCTTTGTTATTAGCTGCCATAGATATAGTCAGGAAAAGAATTATTTGATCCCCTGCCCACTTACAAAGAAATGAATAGTCTATAATTTTAGGTTTATTGTAAAAGATCAAGTGAGCAAACTTACAAAATCTACTGGGGATCAAATAAAAATTGGTTAATCAAAGGCTCTGAAGTATAGATGTTGCTGCAAATAAGCCTTTAATGCAGTTGATGGTGTCATCTCAAATATTCAATAAATGAATAATAATTTATTCATAATCATAACAAAATAAACCTCTAACATACTACAACATTATTGTTTTGAAATTATCTACTCACATGAAGAAATTAATTACTTTTTTAAGGTCTTTAATTATGATCTCGCATTTCACATCAATTGGAATTAAAAAGTTTCAGTCGTTGAATGGGGTGGATTTGTTCTTTCATGTCATGCAAACTGAATAGCTAATTCAGCACTTTCTACATTATGCAAGTGTTGCGAAACGGGAAGTAAAAGCACATGTTTTTTTAACAACATTTCCTGAGAATGACCCTTTGACATGTTTTATCACATTTCCTCTGAAAGCCCTTTTGACATAAACCTTGAATTGTATTAAAGAATGTTTTTTTTTTTATTATTATTTTTTTTTGTAATGATAGATTTGTTTTAATGTTTTATTTACAGGTAAATAAAAATTATTTAAAATAATTTCCAGTTCCAAAGGCTTCATTTGTAGCTGTGAAAATCTGTAAGAAACATAAAATTTAAATGTAATTCTACTATCATGATGTTCATAAAATGTAAAAGTCACCAGGATTCCTATGGTTACATATTTATCTCACCCATAAGTCAAATGTGTGTGTCTGTTAGATGACAGTAGTCTGTTTGACTACCAGCTTCTTTGGCAAAAACACTATTAAATCTTCCTCTTGAATGAAAATAATGAGTGAGAAACTCCTGAATGCTTCCTCCATACCATAAATATCACTGCTCTTAGCATGGATAAATGTAATATTGAATGTTTCATATGAGGGTGTGTTCTCATTTTCTCCCTTTGCCTGGTGGGTTTCCTCCGGGTAACCTGGTTTCCGCCCACAGTTCAAACACATGCAGGTTAGGCATTCACAAATTACCCTTAGTGTGTGAATGAGTATGTGAGTCAGTGTGTGTGTATGCTCTCCAGTGGATTGGCACCCTGTCCAGGGTAACCTTGCCTTGTGCCCTAAGTCATCTGCGATAGGATACAGGCCCCTTGCGACCCTGTATACATGGATAAAGCGGAATAGATGATGAGTCAGTGAGTGTAGAAAATGAATCACAAAAAAAAAAACATTAAATAGGTGTGTCCAAACTTTTTACTGGTACTCTACATATGTTGTGTTTTACCAGTAAAATCACAACTTAAGCAATATCCAAGAATTCATCCTTCATCTTCCCTGAATTGTAATGGTTTTTATGATGAAATCAGTCACGAGTTGATGTGTGTCTGCTAGAAAAACAGTCACCAGTGCCAAAGTGACATAGTGAGAGTTAGACAATGGCAGATTTGACACAGGAACTGGCTTGTGTAAAGCTGAAAAATATGGTGCACAGAAAGAGAATGAAATTATCTGTTATTTTGCTCCTGCTTAATCTATCACACTGCTTTGCTCAACCAGGTAAGTTGCCTCGTTCACTTTGGTCTTAAAATAAGCATTTTTAATCCTAGAACAGTCAGGAAAATAATACCAAATAGAGAAATTGCAAAAAATATATATATAGTTATTGAAGAAAATAAAAAGTAGTCTAACAATTCCCTATTTTAAATGAGGCATGATCCTAATTCAATTTACAGTAATAACACGACAGCACAAAGATAATTCACATGCAGTGGAAGATGTGATAAAATGTTGTGCTAATGTTTGTAATTCAGTGCTAAATTATATTCATAGATGGAAATTTTTTGATCTACAATGCACAGAAGAACAAATGCTTGACGGACAACTTGCAGTTATTAACGGCGTGTGACCCTCTCAGCTCAAAACAGCAGTTTCGTTGGACTTCAGAGAACCGAATTTTTAATGTTGCCCAGAAGAAATGCCTTGGTGTAGGGAGCAAAAAGGAGGGCAATAAACTGCAGTGGTACATCTGTAATGCCCGAAACGACCTCCAAAAGTGGGAATGCACGAATCATACACAGTTTAGCCTGAAGAATGAGTCACTATACTTGTCCCTTCAGGGAGAATCTTTTTCTCTAACACTGTCGAAAAAGCAAGAAGACAAGAGCCAGTGGACAATACATGGAACAACAGACAACATTTGCTCTCAACCATATCAAGGTATTACACTGAAAACAAATTTGTCACTTTTTCAAAAAAAATCTTTAAAATAGTTTATTTTTACTATTTTAATGCTTTAAGTTTTGTACTAAATTATCTAAACCCAATGTGTATAATTCATTTACTTAACTGTCTGAAGCAAGTACTCACCTAACTAGGAAATTGTGTTTACTTCTGTTGCTTGCATGATAAAATGGTTGCATGTTTTTTTTTTTAAACTCCATTTGCTTTAACCTGTTTTGATTGTGTGCATTAAGAATGGGATGTTTTCATTAGGATTAAGGATTAAGGATGCTTTTAGGATTAAGGCCTAATTGCCCATTAAACTGTAACCATGTTTAGATTATATCCTGTACGTTTGTACGTACTTTTTACAGCACAAGGATTTTTAAAAGCCATTTAACTATAAAACAAAACTAGTTAAGTGTACTCATTTTAAGAAGAATTATCTTCGGTACCATGTAAAACTTGCTTAAAGGTCCCATATTTTATCTTGTATTTGCATTTTTGTTTGCCAGTGCTCTAGCTTTTCAATATGTCAAGCTCCATTTCTTTTTCTCCTCTTCCAAATGTACCATTTCAGTGCCCACAAAATTATTTATCAGAGCAGTAATTTTTCAGTATACTCTTCCTGGCTTAGAGCCTGTAAAATGTCTAAATATATCTCAACTGGGTTAAGGTTGTATTGTCAATGATATATAAATGTCTCATTATAAAGTTGTTGGGAAACTTGCAAGAGTAAACATGGAGAGAAACTGAGTAACAGATACTTATTTTCTATGTTTATAGAATTGTATACACTTGGAGAAGATGGCTTTGGGCGTCCATGTCATTTTCCATTTAGGTACAAAAATAAATGGTATGCAGATTGCACAATTGATGACACCCCTAACAATCGCCTGTGGTGTGCAATTGAAAGTATATATGAAAATAATGAGCTCTGGGGTTATTGCCCGACACGTCAAACAGGTACACAAATTTTTAATTTGTTTAAAAAAGTGTGTGTTAGTGTGTGTGTTAAAAGTCCCTACTCACAGCTTTATTTAATTTACAGATGATTTCTGGACCAAGAACCCTCTAACAGGCATGCATTTCCAGATAAACAAAGAGTCTGCACTTACCTGGTATCAGGCCAGAAAAAGTTGTCAGCAGCAGGGGGGAGATCTGGCGAGCATCACTGAGCCCCACGAGCAAACCTTCATATCAGGTATTATCTGTATAGATAAAATATATACACTGTGTTGATAAATAGTGTTCAGATCCATGATCATGTAATAGAAACCTACTGGTCTTATTCACACAGGTTTGACTCAGGGGAAAGGCCCAGTACTGTGGACAGGCTTAAACAGCTTAGATCCTTCAAGTGGATGGCACTGGATCAATGGCCGACCTTTACGTTATTTAAACTGGCTAAGTGGTGAGTAACTTAACTGCACTATACAGTCCCTTCTGAGGTAAACTTCTGAGAAACTCCATTAATATTTAGTGTCATGTTTGCCGTACATTTATTTAATCTGTGGATCCATTCATTAATTTCTTCAATCTTTTGCTTTGGAAAAGGACAACCATCTCCTCAACCAGGTCGAAGCTGCGGTGCAGTTAATCTGCAATATGATTCCAAATGGTCCACTGATGATTGTTCTGCAAGACATGGATATATTTGCCAGAAAGTCCTCCACACTCCTACCATTCCACCAAGTAATCAGTCTCTTCATTATGAAGTTTTTTTTATATATAGCTTGTCTTTGCCATTTTTAATTGTTGTTTTTTGTCACTTCCTGTTCAGTGGTGCACAAAGGTTCTTGCCCCAGACCATGGATACCTTATTTAGGTCACTGCTATTATCTTAATCGAGCCAAAAAAACATGGTCGGAGGCAAAAGATTCCTGTCGGCGTGATGGTGGGGATCTGCTGAGCATTCGCAGTGTAGAGGAACAAAGCTTTGCCATCTCACAACTTGGATACTGTGAGTTTCTATGCAGAAGCTCTTTGGTGGTACATGAAATTAAATAATTTATTCAGTATGGTCAGTAAGGTATAAAATTCAGTAAGGTATGAAAAACTGACAACTACACATTTAACAAATTGTATTTTATCGAATTTTGTCTATTTAATTTTAATATGTTTTTTGTCCAAATAACTAAAATTGCAACATACATTGAAAATAAGACTATTTAAAATTAATTAAAGTAAATGATATAAAATAATTAAGTTTGCATCTGTTGATGCCCTGACTTAAGCAAATGAAGCTTATTAGGCTTAACAAACAGTGAGTGCTAGTAAGATTTAATGTATAATGCAGTCGAAGGAAACTTCAATTCATGAAACCACTTGATTTCAAGTGATTCCATTTCTATTCTGCAAATAAATGTGATTGATATAATATATCCACCCATCTATTATTCAATTCACTTCAATTCAATTTCATTTGTATAGCACTTTTAGCAATTGCGATTGTAGTAAAAGAAGCTTTACAGAATTAAAAGAAAATTATAGAAATGTGTATAAATTATCTATACTGCTTATCCCTGTGTTGGGTTGCAGGGAGATTGAAGAATATCCCAGGGAATGTAGGGCACACTAAAGGGCACACTCTGAATGGACACTCTGACTAGCACTGATGCATTTCATTTTGAGATGTTGGATGTGTTTGTGTTCAGTTAGGATAAGAGATGAATGTTGTATTGTCCAATAAATCTACAGATAATTTAGGTTTGCTTATCTATGCAAAACCAACCTGTCAGGATAATCTGCAGTGCAATATTATGTCATTTGACCAACTAAAATATTGAATTTTACCAAGATTCTGAACATTTTTACAGTTGAAACAGAAACATTACATTGCCTTTTTTGTAATGAACGTTTAAAGAAGGTTTAACTTCCCATGTAGTCTTAAAACAATTCTCTCTGTTAGAAGTAGTGCTGATATGTATGTGATTACAAATTAAACAGTAAAGACAGATGAGTTGTGGATCGGCTTGAACGACCTCAAGACTGCAATGTATTTTGAGTGGAGTGACCATTCCAGTGTCCCATTTGTCTCATGGGAGATGAATGAACCAAGCCACAATGCTGACAATAAAGAGGACTGTGTTATAATGAGAGGAGAGGTACATTTTCTGCTTTACAAACTCATTATAATTATACTCCATTATATGACCAGGGCTTACTTACTGTAGAACCATCAGTAGCTCTTTGAAGATTATAGATTAACATGTGTAACATTTAAAAGGTACAATTGTTAATTAAAATGCTTCTTTTTTTTTTAGGAAGGTAAGTGGGCTGATGAAATCTGTAAACACAAGTATGGATTCATCTGTAAGAAAGATGCAAATGCAGCACCATCTACTAATGATACAGTTATCACAAGTCCTGGCTGCAAGTCTGTAAGTGTTTCGTTTGCACTTTGAAGTGTCCATTTGTTAGAGATTTTCTTTTCCTCTGTATGTTTTAGGTATATTCTTGCAGAAAGAAACAACATTGTTAATGTCTTAATACAAAAGAATTCATCATTATAATTCTAATTTAAATAACAATAACTTTCATAATCAAGGGATGGACCAGATATGGATACTATTGCTACTTCATAGGAACAGAAACTAAAACCTTCGATGAGGCCAAACAGATGTGTGTGAAATCTGATTCTTATTTGGTTGACATCACAAACAGGTCAGAGCCTTATTATCATGAAAATGTCAATTTTGGCCGTGAATTCTAAACAGAATGCAATTCATGTGATTTTAAAACATGTAGATCAGGCATGTTTTTCAAGTGGCTCTCTGTCTGTTCCTATCAGAGTTGAAAATGCTTTCCTGGTCAGCTTGGTAGGAATGCGACCAGAGAAGCACTTCTGGATTGGGCTCTCTAATACCAAGGATCGACACACTTTTGAGTGGACTAACAGCCGAAAGGTTTTGTACACTCACTTTAATGATGGACTGCCAGGTAAATGTTAATTAGGGGTATCCAGTCTATAACATTGTTCTAGTACTCATTACAAACCCATTAATGCTTATGTTATCAATAATACAAAGCTGAACAGACTTAAAATCTTCAAAACACAGGGAGGAAACAAGGCTGTGTCGCCATAACCACGGGAATACTTGCTGGATTATGGGATGTGTTAAGTTGCACAAATAAAGAAAAATATATCTGTAAACAGATGGCCGTGGATGTTATCACTACTCCAGCTCCCACTACCATCCCAGCTCCGAACTGCAGCAACGAATGGTTCCCACTTACAAACAGAGACTTCTGTGTAAAGGTATATTGGCGATGATCATGATTGCAGATGTGTGGGTGTGTATATACAGTCAAAATTTTAATGCACCTTCTTATTCAATGATTTTTTCTTTATTTCATTGTTTTCAAGATTGTGTATTAATACTGAAGACAATGAAATGATGAAAGAACAAATATGTTTCAGTCTCAGTGTTTCAGTCCTTCAAAGCTTTTGCATACTCTTGTTATGAGCCAGTTATGAGTTAGTCACCTGGAATAGTTTTTCAACAATCTTGAAGGAGTTACCAGATGTGTTGAGTACTTGTTGGCTGATTTTACTTCACTCTTCAATCAAACTCATCCAATACCATCTTATATAGATTTAGATTAGGTGATTGTGATGCATCACTCTGTTTCCTGAACAATATATATTTTTTTAAACCTTGAAGTGTGATTGGGGTAATTGTCCTTTTGAAAAATAAATCATGGTCCCACTAAGTGCAGCCCAGATAAGATGACATGTCACTGCAAAATGTTGTGGTAGCCATGCTGGTTAAATGTGCCCCCAATTGTGTCACCAGCAAAGCACCCCCACACCATCACACATCCTCCTATATCCTTTATATTGGGAACCACACATTGAGGAACCATTGGTTCAATATCTCTTCGTCTAACAAAGACACGGTTTTCCAGTTTTCCACGTGTCTAATGTCCATTCGTTACGATTCTTGGCCCATTAAGTCTCTTCTACTTGTTGTCCTTTAAGTAATGCTTTCTTTGCCACAATTTGATCATAAAGGCCTAACTCACACAGTCTCCTCTGAACAGTGGATGTTAAAATATGTTTATCACTCCGAGAGGCATTTAGATGGCCTCTATTCTGAGCTGCTGTAACTCAGCAGCTTCTGAGACTGAGCAGCTTCTAATGAAATGGAATGACCCTTATGAGAGCCAGTTTCATCATAGTGTTTGATGCTTTTAGCGACGGCAGTCCAAAGTAATGATGGATTCTCTTTACTTACCTGAGGTTTTCTTATAGTACCATTATATGGATTTGTACAGTCTAGTAGCACTAAATAAGGGCTATTGGCTCAGTACCCACCATTTCTGTGCATAAGACAACTGATGATCTAAAACACATTAATATGGCAAGAAATGCCACAAACAAACTCTTGACAGGACACAACTGTGAATTGAAAACTATTCCAGGTGACCTTATGAATCTGCTGAGAAAATGCCATGCATGCAATCTAGCTACTTTGGACAATCTAAAATATAAAACATTCTGGGTAGGTTTAAAACATTTTTGTTTACTATGAGGTGGTATCAAAAAGTTTCGAGAATAGTTTAGTAACACGCCAATATATAGCAGCACAAAGCTGGATGTGCAGTCACAGGGAGCATTAACCTTCATACAGTGCCTTGGCAAAGCATTCATCCCCCGTTAACTTTTCCACGTTTTGTCACATTACAACCCCAAATGTAAATGTATTTTATTGTGATTTCAAGTTCTAGACCAACACAAGGTGGAACTTAATTGTGAAATGAAAGGATAATGATAAATGGTTTTCATTTTTTTTTTTTTTTATAAATGTTTGAAAAGTGTGGCATGCATTTGTATTCAGCCCCCGTGAGGCAATACGTTGTAGAACCACCTTTTTGGGCATGTCTCTACCAGGTCTGCCCATTCTTTTTTCCAAAATGGGTCAAGCTCAGTCAGATAGGATAAAGAACATCTGTGAACAACAATTTTCAAAGGCATGCCACAGATTCTCAATTGGATTTAGGTGTGGACTTTGATTGGGCTATTATAACACATAAATATGCTTTGATCTAAACCATTTTATTTTAGCTCTGGCTGAACGTTTAGGATGTTAGGCTCCATCCATCCGATCAACTCTGACCAGCTTTCCTGTTCCTGCTGAAGAAAAGCATCTCTCCTGCACGGCTAATAGTTGTCCTGTGGACAGATTCTCTCACTTGAGCTGTGGATTCTCTGCAGCTCCCCCAGAGTTACTGCTTTTCTGATTAATACTCATCTTTCCCTGTGCCATGCTTTTTACATTTTTGGATGATGGATTTAACAGTGCTCTGTGAGCTTGGGATATTTTTTTATAATCTAAACCTGCTTGAGACTTCTTCACAACTTTATTCCTGATTCCTGAATACAGTTGTATTCATACTGGAACATCACTGGAAGATGACAATAGACCTTCAATGAGCTCAACCCCAGACAATCCACAACATTGCTACCATTGTCAATCCTCAACTGTAATTTGAACATGCACTATGTTGCTGCAAAGTTCATCCGCACACAGCTGACCCAAAGTCTGCCAAGAACTTCGTCAGCGTGCCGTGGATAACCTGTCCTTCATGTCGATGATCATTACCAGTGAAACTAGGGTGTATGAGACGAAGTAACAGTCCACACAGTGAAAGACCCCATCATCTACAAGGCTGAAAAAGGTGAGGCAGGTCCGGAGGTTGACCAAGTGCATGCTCATCGTCTTCTTTGACATTCGCTGCATTGTGCATTAAATATTCATCCCCAGGGGCCATACCGTCAATAGCAAATTCTACAGCCAGGTTTTAAGACATCTGAAGGGGGACATACGGTGAAAGTGACCTTATCTATTGAGCGCGAATCTCTAAATTTTTTGATACCCCTTGTACAGTATCTTACATTCTTTCATAGTTTGGATGTTTTTATTATTAATGTGTGCATTCGTGTGTGTATGTGTGTGTGTGTGTGTGTGTGTGTGTGTGTGTGTGTGTATGCGCATATGTATTCATAAATTCTCTAAATAATGAAACAATCCGAAAAATGGTCCAACTCTAAGTCCAATAGTCTAGGTCACATTTTATGAATTGTTGCCAAATAAAACCCTGTTTTGTTCAAGTTATTTGACATGGAACGTGAACAAAAGAAAACCTGGTTTGAAGCTCTCGACTTCTGCAGAACACTTGGGGGTGATCTACTAAGTATCCATGGTTCTTATGATTTGCACTCGATTGAACACATCAGGTAAGATTGCAATAATTTGTTATATTTATGTGCAAATTCATCTCAGCAGGGATCATCATTCACAGACCTTCAGCCTTCTTTAAAACATTTGCACCTTTCAAATGTTTCACTGTGGCTGAAAGTCTCATCACCGAACTGTGCTTAAATTCCTCTGTAAATGGAATAATGCAATATAGTATAAACAGAAACATAAACAGCAAAACAAAGAGAACAGGAATTGAAACAGTAAGCAAATAGTCAATTAAACAGAACAAGGCAGCAAAAAGTAGCAGTGAGAACAGATCCAAGACAAATCAAAATGTGAATACACAGAACCTTCAACTAATTAAAGACTAAATGGAAATACATGTGAAACAAAAATATGAATCACCATAAAAGGAAAATCAAACTCCAACATACAAGTCCTAAAAAAAAACAAACATTTTAGTTCAGTAGGTGCATGCTCAAGGGCCCAAGAGTAGTAGCTTGGTGGGGGGGATGGGGTTGAACCCATGACCTTCAGATCAACAGTTCAACATTAGTCATTGTGTACACCCCTGCACCCTGGAACATGTGTCTACCTCTTGATCAAAATGTGACCTTGGGATAGTTGGCGTTAACACCTGAATGAAATCCCTGCTCAGAAAAAGAGGAAAATCTTTACATATTCTATCATTAAAATACAAAATGCAAGCAGCTTTACAGTTGAAAAAATTGACAGTAGAAACCTCAGCTATGTTTAATACTGTAGTTACAGTAAGAGCATTTCCACATGCACAATGTGATGGGAGCTCACAGGATTTGGACTAAACAGCTATGTGGCAAATAAGAAAACCACTTGTTACTTTCACTTAAAAAAGACTTACATTTGCTAGGGAGCAATAAAGATTTTGCTTGACGAAGTTCAGATTGACTCTATTTCAGGGTGAAGGGTATGTCGGGGTAAGAAGGGAATCACCCATGGAATCATGAAGCGATGCACCCATCATGCATAGTGCCAACTGTACAAGCCTCTGGAGGCAGTGTTATGATCAGTGGTTGCTTTAGTTGGTCAGGTGTAGGATCAGCAACATCATGTGGCAATAAAATGAAGTCAGGTGACAACTTTAATGTACTGAATGACCTGGTTATCAAATTTATAGACTTTTTTGTTATCTGATGACACAGGAATATTCCAGGATTTAAATTCTGGAAGAATGATTTTAGGAGCACATTTTCACACATGAATTCACTACCACTGTGATCCGTAATCAAAGCTGAAGGTTCTGAGTGAAATCTTGGAGTGGCCAGGCAGTATATCCTACCATAATCAGTTACCCTGGACTCATTCTAAACTTGTTCCTAAAAAGTGGTATTGTGCCATTGTTCAAAAAGACACCAGGTTACAGTACTTCATCTGTTTGGCCCTAATCCACTACATTGTTGAGAAATTTTATTTATTACTTATATTTGCAGGACCGAGTCGGCCTGGATTGGTTACAGCATCCAGGATCCATCTGTGGGTTATGTATGGAGTGATGGATCCTCTGTAAATATTGCTTGCTTTT
Source organism: Clarias laeviceps (assembly GCA_030014305.1). Taxonomy (NCBI): domain Eukaryota; kingdom Metazoa; phylum Chordata; class Actinopteri; order Siluriformes; family Clariidae; genus Clarias; species Clarias laeviceps. The sequence goes on along the minus strand of JAQMYJ010002588.1, from coordinate 4,552 downwards.
TAATCTGCAACACATTCCTGACTTTTTCAATTGATTGTAGTATGTTTGTATACACTGTATGTTTAGCTTAGTTTTTATTTGCTTTTATTCAGACATCTTATGAAATCTGGGAAGATGGTGAACCAAACAATTACAACAATGTGGAAAATTGTGTTGAAATTGCGTTTTGGTGGTGGGCCAAAAGAGGAGAATGGAATGACCTGCACTGTGAGGACAAACGGAACTGGCTTTGTGAAATTCAAAAAGGTAAAGAGACTCTCAAATGTCACTCTGCTGTGACTGTAATGAAAGACGGTAATGTTGCTGCTATACACCAATGTTTACATACCTCACAATAATATTCCCACTTTAAGTTTAATTTATTAATAAATGCATAGTTTTTTTAACACCATCTTCTTTCTTCTTCTTCTTTTGTTTTTTCTATTAATCATTAGATATTAATACAGTTTGTACAGTTTATAGATATTGTAATTACAGATATTTTAAACAGATGTCTACTTGCAGCTGTTTCGCACTAACACCATTTTTTATTATTACAACAGTTTTTTTTTATGTTATTTTATTGTTTATTTGCACTCATATTGGCCTGTGTCATTCCTTCTGAAAGTCTTGATGTACTGTACAAATGTTTGTAGTTTATTGTCTTTATGTACTACTCTGCGTGCCTTAAATTGCCCTGGGGATTAAAAAAAAAAGTTACATTTAATTTAATTGGGGAACAAACATTTTTTTGAAACCACAGTATAATCTAGCAATTTTTTTTTCATTACTTCACCATATTATATAAATTGGTTTGTTCCATTAAATGATATCAGTGATTTTAAGCCACAGACTATTCATGCTGTTAGCAGACAGTATTGATTGATTTGAATTGGTAGTGCTGTACATTGTAGGTTTCTTCTGGGGCTGTAAGCAGAAAAGAATGCATTTAATCAAAGACTGATGTGTACAGAGCAATTCAAATTAAACTGTATATTAAATTTCAACATTTCTTTTGGACTTCTTGCTCTCTTAGCAATCCATTTGAATTGATCCATTGAAGTTTGCTGTGTGGCAATGCCATGTAGATGTACCACTAGCTACAGTACATATACAAATAACCAATTAATTTCAGATATGAGTGCAAATATTTAAACCCCTATTTCAACTATAAGTACACTGCTTGTCTGTGGTTGACTGATTGGTGCTGATACAGTATGTTGAAGATGCCATTCAGTCGTGTTTATTACCGTTTCAGTGGCTTAACTTTGTGTGTTAAAACAAAGGTGTGGCAGAACCTTTGCATTTTGTTATTCCTTTTCATGCACTAACACAAACGAATGGTATCAATTCATTAAATCAATTTAAAACTCATTTAAAACTAATAAAATCTAATGGTATCAATTCATTAAACTAATTTATTATAACCAATAATAATGTTACTTCACAGTATGTTACTGTATATTTACTGTATATTTAAATGTGAGTGTATTTTAGGTTTATATGTGTATTATAATACTGTATGTATGTATTTTAAATAGATTTTTGTGAATTCAGTATGTTGTGAAAAATTTCAATTAATATAGTGCTTTAGTTTTTTTCAACCATAAAATATGCGAATATATGTTCAGTAGAAAAATATGTGCTCTGTTTTCCATTTTTATCATTTTTTTTCTTTAGGAATTACACCAAATGAAGTGGAAATTACAACCCAAAGTAAATCTTCTTCAAAAACTACTTTATACCACTTTATCTTTTTTTCCCTTCTGATTACTGAAAAGATTTTCCAAAACAATTCTAAACAAATTTCTTCCTATATTTGTAGCATATAATAAAACAGACGATGGCTGGATTATATTTAATGATAATCAGTATTATATCTCTGAATATCCATCTGTCTCTATGGAAGAAGCCAAAATGTTCTGTAAGGAAAAACATGGTGATCTTGTGACCATCAGTGATGAGAAAGAAAGATTATTTCTTTGGCATCAGGTAATATGGCTTATATAGAGCGGCAATATGTCACAGCCATTTCTATACTTGTAAAATGTTATTAATTGTGTAATCTTCGTTATTTGTTTTATAATTTAACATTTATTTCCTTTAGATCACATTATATCGGGATTTTTATATTGGCATGATAGTTGATCTGGATAAGTCTTTTACGTAAGTAGAAAATTTACTGACAGTAAAACACATTAAATATTTTCCTAAACTCCTAAACCAAAAATTAATAATTCACTATATGTATGACCTACAAGGTGGATGGATGGATCGCCCGTTGTATTTGAGGCATGGCAAAAAAATCAGCCTGCTTGTCTGAACGATGAGGAGCGCTGTGTAAAGATGACTTCTAATCAAGGTAAGGTCATCTAAAATTATGAATGAAGTGTAAAAGTTAGTGGACACCTGACCATCACATGGGATAGAAAAAAATATCCATGTACGGAAAATAAGGTTATATGTTATGTTTACCAATCAGGCAAAATTAGATACGATTTTGTTCCCTTCAGGTTTTTTTTTTTTTTGTGACGAATTTCATCTTTTCACTTCTGACTTGGGCTGCTTCCACATGTTGTCCTAAATTTAAATATAGGTCAGATTTTCTTTTTGCAATTTCCTCTTTAATAGCAAAATTTGAAAAAAGGTAAAAGTGCAAACCAACACGGTCTTCTTTCAGATATCTTAAAATCATCACTGTTACATCATTCATATGAACATGTGAGTCAGTTAAGGAGTGTGATCAGATTAATGTCAGTAAGTGGGCCTGTTTTAACTGTAGCGTGAATGTACAGTATAGTGTGAGGCCTATGGAATGGTTGTGAACTAAGAACTCACACATAGTACTAACATCAACCCCACTGATGAGATGAATTGTATTGATCATATCCCATGTCTTTTTGCATGATATGAGTGCCTGACCTCCGTAATGCTTCTGGAGATAAATGAGCAAATCCCCATAGCCTTGCTCATATTTGTGTCATGTCTGGTGTTATACTAATGTTGCTTATTGGTAACTAGTGCAACCAGCCTAACACACAAGTGTCTTCTCAAGGGTTCTGGGAGAGTGTAAATTGTGGTGAAGGATTACATTTTATCTGCAAACGAGGTGGCGCTGTCGAAGTCAATTCCACTGCTGCTCCTATTGAGCCCCCAAAAGGAGGCTGCGCTCCTGACTGGATGAAGTTTGAGTCAAAGGTAAATGGGAAATTACATTAAACACATTCTTAGAAAATTCTATCATATTATGGTAATAATAACTGGTGTAAAAGTTAATTACCCCCCCCCTTAATTATATGTATTTTTGTGTAAAAACCTAATAAAATATAATATAAATATCTGATCATATCAGGTCTTAGTTTTATTCTATTAGTTAATTCTATTAGGCAAATACAACCTCTGATGAACAACAATATATAATTTTTTACTTTGCCATTATGTATTTTTAAAAAAAGAAGCTAAAAAGAAAAGCATGTGGGCAATACAAAGTACCTCCTTACTGCTTCCACAGGATTTAAGAAGGTGAGTTGCAGGTGCTGTTTATGCTGTTTACTATCAGCCCTTGATTGACTAATCATCAGCAGGTGTGCAGACTTTTATAAAAGCAGAAGTTTGCAATTCGTTGGAATGGAGAATTCAGGTGTGTGTTAACACAATGCCAAGAGGGAAGGATTAAGCAATTGTCGATGCACATCAATCTAGAAAGTTATAAATCTACTTCCAAATAATTTGGAGTTCAACATTCTACAGTGAAAGAGATTATTCACAAGCATTCAAGACAGTTTCCAGTCTTCTCAGGATTGGAAATCCCAACACATTTGCCCCAAGATCAGACCATGCAATGCACAAAAAATACAAAACAAAACTAAGGCTATATCTCAGAACATACAGGCTATACTGAGCATGTTGTTAAAGTTCCTGAAAGCACAATTAGAAGAAGACTGAAGTGAAAAGGTGTTTGAAAGGGTTGCCAGAACAAAACCTGTTTTGTCTAAAAATTAACATGAAACGTGACTAAGGTTTGAGGTCTGCATCTGAACAAACCACATGACTTGTGGACAGATGAGACCAAATTGGAGTTGATTGGTCTTAATGCCCAGCACTTTGTTTGGTGGAACCCAATATCCACTGGGAAGCATGGTGATGGATGGATGATGATTTGGGCTTGTTTTAAAATTCCAGGAACTGGACCTGGACCTCTTGCAGTCATTGAATCGACCATGACCTCTTCTGTATACCAGAGTATTCTAGACGCAATTGAGAGGCCGTCTGTCTAACAGCAAAAGCTTGGTTGAAATTGTCTCATGCAACTGGACAATGATCTAAAGCAGGGGTGTCAAACATACGGCCCGCGGGCCGAAAGCGGCCCACTAAGGCGTCCAGAATAATATTAAATATCAAATCTTTTTTATTATCATTATTATTAGTTGTAGTATTAAATAAACTCTATGTCCGGGTATTCGCTGCAATATTGTGTTTCATTTTATTCATTTTTTATTTTATCATTGATCATTTAACTGCTCTTCTATTGCGCTTCTGCCGAAACCTCTAACACGCATGCGCATTCTAAATT
>JAQMYJ010001862.1:0-18299 GCA_030014305.1 Clarias laeviceps | reverse complement strand
TAAAGTGTTTTTTGACCTTGCATACATGTAAACCTGTTTTAAGAGACTCATTAAGCAATATTAGCAACCTTTAAAATAGCATAAAATGGCATAATAGGGCATTAAGGTAATCCACATACAAAACTTTCTGAGTAAACTTGAGGAGCACAGCAAAGGTGTAACAGCCAATATTTTTGTGTTGATTCACACTACAGAAATGAATGCCGCTAATTTTAGAAACTTGAAACCGTTAATGAACAAAAGTATACAGGTATTTATAAAAATATTATGTATGCCTCAATTACATACATACATACATATACTACGTATATCTGTAAAACCTTGTTATTGCATAAGTCATACTAAATAAAATATAAAGGTGATAATGCATACATCATGAATTACCTTATTTGGGGAAGAAGATAGTTGATTGACAATGTAATTTCTCAGCGGTTATAGACTTGAGAAGGTGCTGTAATAAACTATCAATGTGCTTAGGGGAGGAGACTGGTGGTTGCTGGTGGCTGCTGATGTGATGAGTATAAACCTGAGACAAATATGACTAGCTATTTAAAGTCTTCAGAACATAAAGTCTTCTACTGTGAGGACAGTACACATGTACCAAATGCAAGGTGAACATTTACAACACACATAGTAAAATCTGCTGCTCATATGGTGTACCAAACACAGGTATTCAGTAGGGCTTCAAATAAAATGTTTTGCACATGACAAATGATTAAATGTCTGTATTGATGGAAGCCTTTTTATATCTGTTCAATATATGTACTAAGCATTTCAAGCGTTTACAAGAAACATTAATGAAGTATTATTTATCCAAATAGGTACATATTTAGTTAATTATGGTAATATGCTGTATTAATTGTGGATGAGATGTACAGTAGAACAGATTTTTTATAGTCATAACAAGATTGTATTCTTTATAGTATAAATAAGGTAGTGAATCTACCAAATGCACAAACATGATGCGTAGCAAAGATGAAAACTACACAAGGGTTAAATATGCTATCACTTTCATATAAAGTTTGTTTATTTGTTTGCTTGTTTATTGGTACTGAAAATGGCTTCTCTATTATATTTCTGTTTGCTCAGTTAAAATAAATTTGTTTGCTTGAACTATACGACTGCTTGCCACATCTCTCTCTGCTTGCTGTTGATGTATCTTTCTGTTCTGTTAACATGTTTGTGGTTATGGCAAATTTAAAGTGTTAATAAAGTTCTTATCTGCTGTATTAAATGTACATGACAGATGTACAACACGACTCATTTAAATACTTTTAAGAATAGATAAAAAAATAGATAAAACCTGCAACTGAAATAGACTTAAGTGGCATCATTCTTAATTGATCTAAAAATTATATTAAAATGGAAAGATTAATATAGCTTGATAAATTATATATATAAGTATTGGATATCTATGTACTTTTGTTGATACAGTATATGATTTATGCTCACATTGTCTTTGTGCTTTTTTTTTTTTTTTTTAGCAAATGTAATGAGCACACCAACAAAACCAAGACTTTTCCTTCATTCATTTTATATTAGATACACTGAGGTTTAGGTTAGAGGAACAAAAAATTGTAGGCTTGACAAAGTTTGACCTGACCTGAAGTGATTGAAGTCTTAACACTAGCTAAAAATAAAGTGTGTGAAATCTGTCTCCACTGGCCCTTGCAGAGTGGGATGTGGAAGAGAGTAAAGGAGAGTTCAAATGTGGGATTGTAATATGGGATGGAATAAAGTGCTATTGCTAAATAAATGTAACCTTTTTTAAAAGAAGGCTGTGATATGAACAGGGATAGAAAAACAAGAAAAAAATTATCCCAATCTCCTCAAAGTTTCAGAAAATAATACTCAAACAAAATTACAATTAATTAAAACTTACACAAGCCAAAAACAAGAAAACTGTGTACAGTATACGGGTGCTAGTTAATTATTTAATTTCATTCTAATTTGAATTTCTTTTTTGTTTTATAGAATGTCCCACAACCATGAGACAACCTCTGGTTTTGCAATAACGCATAAGTGGCAAAATATGCAGTTCTGCGAATGTTGACTAGGGGCTGGCACCATCGGTGAGTCAATTTATATGTAACTCATCAGTTAAAATTATATCAAGCCATGAATTTATGCAAAATTAAGGACATGGCAATTTAGGTGACCACTGCATTGCAGATGTCAAACTGCTTGCTGTCTGCTATAGCTTAGTTAGCTCTAACAAGCTAACTGGAATCATTGTTTGAGACAACATGTAGGGTATGGACAACAGCCAGACTTCATTTATTCCACTCATTTGGCCATTTATGGATTAAATGGGGTCAGCTCCTGCCAAGATGGCAACGACTCAGTAGTTGTAGTTCTCACATTTTTGAGCGTCTTCAGAAAACCTGAGTGACATCATAGAGGCTTTGTCCAGGTCTTTTTTTTTTTTCAGTCTACAGTATGCCCACAACCAATCAAATACTGGTAAGCACTGCCAATCATTTCAAGAAAATCAATCCACACTTTCCCTCTTTACATTTCTCACAAATACAATAGATCTCCTTATGCTGTGTCTTTCTTAAGGTTTAGCATACTTTCTAAAGTAATCATAAGTGATTGAACTTTATTCACTATTTATTAAAACTATAATCCATGTAGGCTATGTCAGGTAAATTGCATCATATGAAAAAAAAAATTCCACACTAAACATTTTCTTGTTTTCATCATCATCGAATAGTGTGAGACACTATAGGCATTCAGCCCTCTGTTATACTTAAGCAGACAAAGTTAATTCATTTATATTTCTTATTGCTTTAAAACATTTTGACAAATGCTTGGGTTAGAATTTGTTTCTAAAACAAATGAAAATATTTTAATGAATATCTATCTATAAACTAGTTAGTTGAACAAATAAAAGGTTCCTTAGTAGGTAAGTAGTTTTTAAGTGAAATTTGAACAAGTGTCCATTTTCAATCTCCATTTACACTTGCAATAATTCATGTCTTGGCTCAAAATTGTGTCATCAGCGAGGGGAAAAAGGTCCAAAGTTCATTTAATTCTGATCTCATTTAAAGGCAAAGAATGAGAGAGAGACAGAAGAGAAACAGTATAAGAGAAATGCCATTAGCGTATAATGTTTATTTTATTGTAGTTTATTCTTTCTCAGAGGCAAAGATTTAATACACCCACATAACCACTTTTCACCAATTATATTTTCTCATGGAAAGACATCAAACATTTATGTCATGTACCACAGTAAAACAATCTGATAATGTCACCCATTAGTCTTAGATACATATAAAGTGGGGTCAGGTTACCACACAGGCAGCAAGCAGCATCTATGTCATGGAAGTTGGAGAAATGTTTGATCTGATCTTAAAACAGAGATTCCTAACTACAACTCATAAGTCCCTGCAGATTTAGGTTTTCCCTGCTCTTTTAAACAACATTTTATTTATAACACAGTCATGGCATGATGCTCAAAAAAAAAACTTTTTTTGCTTTAGTTTATTTGTGCATCAACTGTCTGCTTGCTAATTACCAGAATGGCTTTTTGTAAAAACATTTACTGCTACAGAAAATAAAATTAACAAAAGTAGTATGGTCTTATTCTTAGTCAGGACTGAGATTTGTTAATTTTGTCATGATGTTTGTTTTCTGGGCAGTTCAAGTGCAGTTCAAAAAATTAGAATGTTGCGAAAAAGTTTTTTTTGTTATAAAATAAAAAAAAAGGATTGTATTTAAATACAAACAATCTTGTATATTTTATATGCACAGCATGTTACGTAAGAATAGAAGTCTTTTGCTTTTCATTTTGATGACTACAGCTCACAGTTTATGAAAATCAAAAATCTTGTATTTCAAAATATTTTCTAAGTTGGCTTGAGATGGAGATGATCAGCCTGTGGCACTGCTGAGGCACTGAACAACAACCTTCAGCTCATCTGTATGCTAGGTTAGGTGTTTCTCATCTTCCCTTCAAAGATTCTCTATGAGGCCATTCAAGCACAGTGATATCATGGTCAGCAAACCAATAAGTGATAGTTTTGCACTGTGGGCAGCTAAATCCTGCTTTAAAATCTCCATAAATCTTGTGAACAGATGGAAGAAAGTCTCTTGGTAATGAGATACAACTATTTGACTTGTTGACTTTGGACTTGATAAAACACAGTGGACCAACACCACTTGATGACATGGCACCCCAAATCAACACAGATTATAGGAACTTCAAGCTACTTGGATTTTGTGCTTCTCCATTCTTCCTCCAGACTCTGGTACCTTGATTATGAATGAGATGCAAATTTTACTTTCACCCGAAAAGAAGACTTTTTTTGAGTCCACTGAGCAATAGTTCAATTCTTTTTCTCCTTAGCACAGGTAAAATGCTTCTTCCAGCCTCACTCCACTCCTGGTGAAGCACTACCAAGTTGTTGAATTGGCTTTCTTCCCCATGGCTTCTGCACTTTTTCCTAAAAATTTTTTCCTTCCAGTACAGAGTGTGATAAAGCACTCTGTGAACAGCGAGCCCTTTCAACCATGACTTTCTATAGCTTGCTCCTTGTGGATGTTGTTGATGATGGTGATTGTGATTATTTTAATAAATTTTTCACCTCTTTGCACATTCATACATCTAAATTGCATTGCCTGATACATACTGTATATTTCTCATCATGCACAGTTCTTTAAAGTGTGAACAGGTGACTTACCAAAAAAGCAAGTACAGTATGATGCTTTAATCTGTGTATAGCAAAAAGTCAAAATCAAAATAGATATTAATTTAATAGGACTAGTGTGCCATAATTACACGGAGACATGAGTCAATATTTTCTTCATAATGTCAGATATATAGGTTTAAAAGTCTGAAAATATACTGTTTTTTAAAAAATATTTTGACATTTATCTATCTTGACTACACTGTGTTTGTTAGAGCTTTTATAAAACACTGCCATGCAAAGTAAATCATTGTAAAGTGTATATAAGTATCAACTTTGCATTGGCTACATTATGAATTGTGCTTTATCTGTTTGCTTTCTCTCAGTTCATAATGTCAATGTCTAATAAAAGCTAGAATTGGATTTCTTAGTTTAACATAGAGCATAGTAGAGAGTTTACAACAGATTTAGATTTACAGTAGACGTGATTCTTAATTTTCCACAGTATTAAAAGGATAAGGAGGAGCATTTTGACAGAGAGTATGTAAATTAGGATTTTATGTAAATCTTATCCTGCTGTTATCCATAGTTTTTAACCTCACAGTAAGAAAACGTAAACGAAACACAACATAAGGATCTCATCACTAACAGGGGATTCTCACCCTGTTCCACCTCTTCTCAGATAAAACTAAACAATGCAGTCCTTCTGGGAATTTGTGGTTAGGCATTCAGAAACAGTTCCTAAACTTGGTGGTGCATTTCTGATGGGAAGATTCTGTACTGAACTGTATCACAAGGGAAAATTTATGAAACCACTCACATCAGGCAGATGGCATTTTCTTCTGATTCATCATTGATCAGAAGGAGAGGTCCAGAAGGACAAGTACAGAGGGACAAACATGGTTAGAATGAGGGTAGAATGGCATTCTCAAAGCAAGGAGAAGGTAAGATTTTTAGTTACCAGTAAGGGAGTTAATGCGCAATGGAAAAATATTTTAAATGAGGGTGGCCCAAAAGTCGGGATCCATAGGCACAAGTATAAATTACAGCAAATGATAAATTCTGACTTTTCAGCACTGTGTTCGAAACTTACAACACAGGTCTAGTTAAAACTACAACAACAAAAGCATCCATGATTTGCAATTTAGAATTTATGGAAAGACCTGTTTATTTAAAGTAATAGCCATGTGACAAGATCCATATCAAGTGGAAATGTGTACAATAGTAGTATGATATAGTATGATTTCCTTTCATGATTTGATAAAAGAAAGGAAAATAATTAATTAAATAAATAAATGAATGAATAAATGAATGAATTAAGGTTTGTGTTTGAGGTCCTCTGAGCTGTTTTGGAGTCCAAGAACTATTGGATTATTTATGAGATAGTTATTATACAATTATTTTTTCAGTTAAGGTGTGGATATATTGAGCTCCCAAGTGATGACTGAACCCCTAATTTAGAATTTGACATGATACTAATAATCCTGCATTTATTCCCTGCTGCTGTCTAAAACTTTCTCATAGAGCCTTTCTTTAGATTTTTTCTTCCTAATCTTAGTCTCTCTCTCTCTCTCTCCCTCTTTCTCTCTCTTGCCCTCCCTCCCTCCCTTTCTCTTTCTTGCTGTCAACCAAAAATGGATGAGCAGCATAGCATGTAGTTAAATGAGTTAAATTTAATTAAATGAATAGAAGGAGACCAGTATATTTCTGGCGTATATTTGACTTCCTGCAGACCTGAAATAGTAAGTGTTCTCCAGGTGTCTAAACTGTGATGTAATTATAGCTGGTCTGATCAGAATTGCGCAATAGAAGGGGACTAAAACAGAGGAGGAGATAAACAGGAGGAGCATAGTTCGTCATCTACCAGAGTCTGTGTGTGCCGTGGTGTGAGAGAAGTGCACTTTAATGTGCATGTGGATGAAATCAGCTTGTGCTACAGGAGAATGCCTTAAGAATCTCAACCTGCAAGTTTCTACCTCTGAGAGCTGCCTCTGTTCTCACTCTGTTGGCGTAACCTGGAATTCAAAATACCTCTTTCCTTCATGCTTCAACAATGAATTTGTCAAACAACGAAAGTGATCCTTTTGGTCGGAATGAGGAGGTGGCCAAGCTTGAGATCACAGTGCTGAGTCTGACCTTCATTGTTGCCGTTGCAGGCAACATCAGTGTCCTGGCAGCAATGTGCAAGACGAAGAAGAAGACGTCAAGGATGCTCCTCTTTATCAAGCACCTAAGCCTGGCAGACCTGGTGGTGGCCTTTTTCCAAGTGTTGCCACAACTCTGCTGGGAGATCACATTCCGCTTCTACGGACCAGACTTCCTGTGCAGGATCGTGAAGCACCTCCAGGTGCTGGGTATGTTTGCATCTACTTACATGATGGTGATGATGACAGTGGATCGCTACATTGCTATATGCCACCCACTGAAGACCCTGCAGCAGTCCACACGCCGCTCCTACATTATGATAGGCAGCACGTGGCTGGGGAGCCTTGCACTTAGCACCCCACAGTATTTTATCTTCTCGCTGAGCGAGATCCGCAATGGCACTCATGTCTATGACTGTTGGGGCCATTTCATTGAACCATGGGGCGGCCGTGCTTACATCACCTGGATCACAGTAGGCATCTTCCTCGTGCCTGTAATTGTGCTGATCATATGTTACAGCTTCATAAGCTACAGCCTCTGGAAGAATGTCAGGTTTAAGACAAAGAATAGGGAGTGCAAAAACGAGCTTACAGGGAACAGCTTGGTGAGCAGTGTGACCACCATATCTAGAGCCAAAATTAGGACTGTCAAAATGACTTTTGTCATCGTGCTGGCATATATAGTATGCTGGGCACCGTTTTTCATCGTGCAGATGTGGTCAGTTTGGGATAAGAACTTCCTCTGGGATGGTATGTACCTTTTTTAAACTAGTAAATCTATTTGAAAGTGTAGCATCTTTTATGTATCAGTCATTCAAGATGTTTAAGGTTTCCATGCTGGAGTACAATGAGTTAACTTTTTACTTGATTAACAAAACATAGAAATGTATGAACTAACATGATTTAGTCATGTGATTACAATCTGCACTAAGTGATTCCACTCACTATTGTCACAGCATATTTGTCTTCTGATTATAGGCCCTTGTGTTAATGTGGAACTGTTCTTTGTATTGTCTGTTAACAAAAAAAGTGATTAAAGTTCTTCTATAATAGATTCAGAGAACTTGGCAGTGACTCTCTCAGCCTTGCTGGCAAGCTTGAACAGCTGCTGTAACCCCTGGATCTATATGATCTTCAGTGGTCACCTCTTTCAAGATTTCACACACTGTCTTCCCTTCCATCAGAAAATACACCACAATGACAAGAAAGAAGATTCAGACAGCAGCTTACGGAAGGCCACTGTACTCACAAAGATTCACAATCGGAGCCCCTTATGTGGTTTAAAAGACTTCGAGCATTCTTCTAAAGCTACTCAGCCAGATCTGGGCTGCTATTAGGGTCAGACGTTTACAAAATCCTGTAAATGAGGGCTGGATGATTGTGTGTAGATTATGCAGTAAATCTCAAACATAGAGAAAGTGCAATAGTCGTCACCAAGTACATGCACAATTTATGTGCCCATTAAATGAGCTGATTAAAAAGTCTGTGGGCTCCTGTGAGGTTATAGTGCAGATTGTTCTGAAACTAAACACGGAAATGAAATGAACTGCAGTTAAAATACACATTTCTTGTTTTTCTTGGTTTTAAAAATATGCAGCAGTGGAAAACAGAAAAAATATGTTTTTACACAGTGTTTTTGTTCTTTTTTTCTATTTTATTTTCTATTTTTATTTTTTAACTCAAAGAATGGACATCTACTGGGCTTAATTTGCTACATCTGCCCACTGCACCTACATGCCCCCTTTCCAGTACGAACAACAGATCATTTATTTCTGTTCAGGTCAATTTTTACTCACTTTTGCTATACTCCTAGTGTTCCATTTAGTGCTACTCTATTATTATTATTATTATTATTATTATTATTATTATTATTATTTTAGGTTACAAAATTAATTAATGTTATGAACCCAACTACTATAACAAAGTATCACATAGGTGCAATATGTATACACATTGTGGTGGTCAGGTAATGTGTGAAAATGATTCCTCGTGATCCCAGAACCACTCTCACAATTTGAGCCCTGGAATATACCTATGCCATCAGTAAAGAAAAACTCCATTACTAGAATAGTTTGATCATCCAATACATTCAATACATACACTACCGCTCAAAAGTCTGGCATCACTTTCTAACTCCATGGTCGTTCCTGATTTTGATTTCTTTTTACATTGTAAAGCAATGCTAAAGGCATCCAAAATATGCAATAATGTATCTGCTACTAATGATCTGTAAAGCTTTCATAATATGGCTTATAAATATACCAATATAAAGAGTTTCATTATGGTGCTTGATGGATTTTGTAAATGAACTTAACAATACTGTTCTTGCAAGACCTATTCTAGAAAAGCTGACCTCTGTGTCTTAAAATAACAACTGACTGTTGTTGTCCGTTGTGGTTACATAAGTATCCAATTCCATACCTATTATTTCATTGTTTTAAAATCCACTGTATTATTGTGGAGTGTAGAAAATAAATCACTAAACAAAAACAAAGAAATTTGCAAATGATCCCAAACTTTTGAGTGGTGGTTGTAAATTAATTGGCTAGACGGTGCATTTGTGATTTTCTTAGCAATCTGGTCGCCCTACATACAGAATTAGATGAGGTTTGCAAATTATCTAGTATTTAAAATGTATCTTGTTGTTTATATGTGTTAAAGTCATTGTTGATGTACAGAGGATGATGTCAAAACATGGCAAATGCTATTTTCTGACTTATTCTCTATCAGAAGGTTTTCTTTTTCTTGTTGTTGCTGTTTTTGGAGAATATTGAAATCAATAAAAAGGACATTTACCATGAGATTTGGCGGTTATGCAAACAACATATTATATGTTTAACAAAACTATGTGGGATACTGTAAGTTAACCTTCCGTTTCACTTCTAATTCAATAATACTCATACTATCCCTAGCACCTGTTTTGCTGCATTTAGGAGCAATTAGACACGTTACAGGAATATTTATAAATAAAAATTTAACAGTGATATAAAGTTAGAACACTTAAGAAATTCACAAGCACTTTGTGTATAAGATACGTGTGCTGTGTGGGAAGCTGTTGCATTTGCTCATTCTTCATTGGAATTTTTGAGCTATATTATAACCTTATGGGACCAGAGACATATATGAACTGGACAGTGCATACTGTACCTATATTGTAAAAAAGAGTTGTCATCATTTGGTGAAACTGAGGAGGAGGCTGTTGATCCAGAAAACTGAAGTTTTTGTGTTGTTTATTATGTTTCTTAAATATGATTCTTCAATCTTTGTAATTGTATGTACTTTTTCTCATTGTTCCAATTTGCTGCCAGTGGCTGTCTACAGAAACACAATCAAAACATGAGTTTACAATATTTTATATTAAACTCAAAAACACACATTACTGATATTAAGTTGCATACTTAAACACCTGCAGGATGATTAATCTATTGTGACAAAACCATGAGAGGTGGAATTTTGTGTGATTTGCAAAATCACACAAAATTCACACTGATGAAACAATTTCAACATAATGTTTCGCCATTTTGTGCTTATCAGGCTTTTCCTTATCTCTTTGATTTGAAATACTTAACAAAAAAAAATATTTTTTTTACTGTTAAACTGTTGATCGATTTATAAATGGCAGCAAATAGAATGTTATTTTTGTTGCCACTATCAGATATTCTACATTTGTATAAAATAATTTACCAAAAGTGTAACATTTGTATACATCAAGTAGAACAATATAAAATTTAATCTACTGGTTACAGTGTTGTTGATGGAAGGTCTGTTGCATCTGTTGTATCTATCTATTGTTATCTATTGTACCACTTCCCATGCTTTTGTTTCTATTTGCAAAAACACAATAAATCACTGCCTCATTTGCCTTTTCCCCCTCAGAATTGTGCAATAGAGTTTACTGGTGAGAAAGGCTTAAAAAGTAATTACATGCTTGTTTTTTGCTAGTCTCCACTCTCTTTGTCCCACATGTGTGCACTGAGGCAACATGTCAAAAGAAACAGCAGGAGATTACAGTAGCTTCATGATGAGACCTAATTTAAAGTGGAAGATTTCTATCCACCAGAACTATACTTATGTGATAATATTGACCAGGACAAGCAAAAAAAGGTGACACTTAGCAAATCGATCCTCAGGCTGAAGGACCACATTCAACTCCTGGATTTTTATACTGAGATTGAAGGGAGGCTTGTAGTCAATGATACAAACTATGTGTTCACTTTATCTTATGTACGGTATATAGTATTACAAACATCAGACCAGAATCATCTATTTATATTTTTTCCATTATATTAACTAAAATATTAATGTTATTTTGATAAAGATTAAATCTAGATTAATAATGTAGATCCATATGTACTAATACTGGTTAGTACATCAAGTGGATATAATACAAATACAGCTTTTTCCATGATAACTATCAATATATTTTTGTTCTCACTTATTATACATTAAAATTCACAGCACCAAAAAATCAACCTCAAAACTTTCACACAGGTGTATTCCGGTCGATTCAGAAACATGGCCAAGAAACTAGGGCATTAGCCTTCCAACAGGGTCTACAAAAAATGTCCATCTACTTTAAGTGTAGCCATTGCACAACATCACATCACTGTAAATGGTATCTTAAGTACTCTTGAAATTTTGAAGGCTCATAATTTTTGCTTTGTCTCCCACGCTTCTCCCAAGAGCCCTGTGTGTAATATCCTCCTGTTTAGCAATCCTTGCTGTGACTGGAGAACACACTTCATGGCTTGTACAGTTATATGCTTAGCTAGAACTCTCTAAAATGTTTTTAAACCTGCTTTTAAACCTAAAATGGATCACCTAAAATCTTATATGGATGCATAAAGGGGTCAAAAATATCAGCACTGGAATCTGTGATTTTCTTCTAAGCAAATATATTATGTTTTTAATTGCAATGTTATGCACAACATAAACATTTGAGAGTCTGATGATGAACGAAGGTTTTAATGCATGAATCATTTATTTGGTAACTTCCCATGCACCTACATCATACACTCACATTCACTTAGAAATGGCAATCAGCTAGTCATGTGGCAGTAGAGCAATGCATAAAATCATGTAGATACAGGACGAGAGCATCAGTTAGATTTCAACTTAAATATCAGAATGTGATATAATGTCTGAGTATGACAGTGTTATGGTTTTTGGTGCCAGGCAGGATGGGTTGATATTTTAGAACCTTCTATAGAGTTTTACATACACTATAATATTTTCATTGTCCCATAATGGTTTGAAAACCAACAAGCAAATTATATGAACTCTTTACAACAATGGTCAGAACAAAAGCATTCTAAAGTAATTAGGGCTGTCAATATTAACATGTTAACGTATGTGATTAATCTAGACATTTTAATGCATTAATATTTTTTTCAATGGAATTTAATCATGTGACCAATTTGACCCTTATGGCTTCCAAGAATCCCAGCGCAGTTACCCAGCTGTGTGTGATAATGACATGTTTAGTGCAGATAATCAAATGACTGAGGAATCATCACCAGGTGTGCTGAACAGCAAGTTTCAATATAAAAAGCTTCTAGATTGAAATTTACATAATTGACAGCATTAAAAGTAACACACAACATGACAAATCATGAATCTACATCTACAACAGCTGAAGACCACATTGGGTTCTACTTGCTGAGGCAGCAGTGAGCGCAGGTTCTTTAAAATGGGAAGCGCTAAATTTTGCTAGCTATATGGTAACTTGCTTGCTAGCTAGCAGATTCAGAATGTCTGTATATCTGTGAAATATTTATTTCATTATTTGTTATAATTTTATTATTTTTTTTAAACATAATGACTAAAAATTCCATTAAAAATGCATTTTATCCCCTCTATAAAGTCTTGATACTGGAGAGGCACTGTGAAGGTTTTCTTTCTTTCTTTCTTTCCTTCCCTACCAAGGAAAATACATGAAATGTCATGGAATTCAATCTTATCTGAAATATTTAGAAAAATTAATAGGACCCCCATATGCATTGGGGTTAAGGTGGTTCTATGTTGCTGGGGTTCAGTAGGGGTTTGTGTCAGATAAGCAATAACAATTTTCTGCATGGTTACAATCTTTAAAAAAAAAGGCTTCTAATTGGAATCTTTTCTAAGATAAATATATTTTCCCTCTGAGGGTTGCCTCAGAAGCACACACTAAAATATCCGGAAAATGTCTGTCTACAACTACCACTGCTGTTCACATACCCCAGAATAACCTTCTTGTTTTTTCTCTCACATACTTACTCACTCCTGAATTCACCATGTCCTTATTTTCAACTTGGAGAGATTACATTAGCATGACCCCAGAATGTAGAGTAGAGTGGAGGCAGCTGTGCAAGTGCAGTTATTTCCCGCTCACTTTACTTTATGATAGAAAAAAATATAAAAAACATATTTTACAATTTTTTTTATAGACTCAAAGCTGAGATTGCCATATGTCATTCTTCAGATAAAACTGTCCTTTTCAGATCCAGGAATTAGCCATTGTTTTCCTGAAGCTGAGCAAAAAAATGAGAGGTATCTGTATCATTGCTTTTCTTTGTCAATGTGTTCCATTTAAGTCTTATGCTCAGTCATGTTTGTATAGTTGGTTATGAAATAATATGTACAAAATAAATTTCAGTTCATCATATTGCCTAGGATGTGCTGGGAACATCTTAAACAACTTTATTCTTGTTTTGAATTCTGTTTTTCAGCAGATTTAATTTTTTTTTGTAATACACACCCACAAAAAATATGATCAAGCTCCAGTTTGCATTAGGTTTCTATATAAAAATAAATCTGTTCTTTGGTGATTATGGTAAAGAGCTGCTAGAATCTGGACTAACTCCATGCATATTCCCACTTAGCACACATTCACACACAGCACACATTATTTTCTTCTCCTTGACTGCTCACTCCACAACATTGTGATGGGTAGGTACTCACCAGAAATGGTTATGATCCAAGTGTGAGGATTATGAAAGCTACAAGAGAAGCCAGTAAACTTTCAGGCACACTCATGGTTGATGTAGTGGTTTGGAATCCTCCAGGGATTAGACATAGATTCTAGTAAACCTCTGTACTGCATAACAAGTTACAAATCATGCATCACTGAAATCACGTGTTAAACATTCTTCTTGGAATACATTCTTATACCACAGCATATTGCTTCTATATATATATATATATATATACATGTGTGTGTGTGTGTGTGTGTGTGTGTATGTTTGTGTGTGTAGAAGCAATGTTTGCATGAACACTGCTGCTTTTGTTTCACTGCTGCTTTTGTAGTACATATGCTTTTGCTTCATCACTGTTTTGTATTGCTTTACTGCCAGTGGATAAATATATATGCACTTTCCCTCACTGCGTTGTATGAATGCTGCTTTGCTGGATTGGTGCTTTGCAATATTGCTGCTTCGCATGCACTATTGTCTGTCTGTCTGAGAACTATGTTGTGAACTGAGAAGAGTTGTTTCTTCCTATCCCTCGCTCTCTCCTTTTTTTCTGGTTGTGTGTTTTTTTTATGTCAATGATTATATTTCCTAATCTGGTGAGCTAAAGGCAGTGGCAGTGCAACGTGCTGAGGGTGGTTTCCCTTCTTTGTGTGCGTGTTGGTCTCCCCTTTGTGCTGCTGGTCACTGTGAATTGTGTGTGGGTGTGATTCACATGTGTTTGGGGTGATTCTAGTGGGGATATTTATCCCTCCGCTTTTCCATAGTTTGCTTATCCACTGGTAAGCTCCAGCTCTAATGGGATTATGTGTATTTTAGGAGGTTGTGGATATTATTCTTAGCGTAGCATACACTTGATGCTGGTGTAGTTGCAACTACTTTTAGTATTGCTATATGTAACTTCTGAACTGCTACATGTGTATGATTGTTTGTGAGAAAATAAATGTGTTTATGTATTAAATTCACACCTCTTGCATTTTCAGTGAATGTACCTGGGTGCCTTAGTTAAGGTAATTAGTGTCGTTCGATTTCCTTATGTGCAATTCCCAAGTTGGCGTAATTGGCTACATAGTTAAAACCAGGGGTTCGGAGCCAGCCTCCTTCACCTCGCCACAATCTGGCGTAATTGGCAGGATCACTATTTTTAAGCAA
Organism: Clarias laeviceps; assembly: GCA_030014305.1. Classification (NCBI taxonomy): domain Eukaryota; kingdom Metazoa; phylum Chordata; class Actinopteri; order Siluriformes; family Clariidae; genus Clarias; species Clarias laeviceps. The sequence continues at coordinate 3,425 of JAQMYJ010001862.1, read as the reverse complement.
AGGCATGGTTCGTTCATATTCTTATTTTTTTTCTCTTGCCCGGTGATTATTAAATTTTCCTTGTGTTTTCTTTTAAAGCTTATCTTATTGTGAGGCAAAGCAGCAGTGTTCTGCAGGGGACCTCTAATTAGTGAGATTTTTCTGGTTGTGAGCGTTGTGTTGTCAGAGCTAAAATTTGGATTGGATTCCAGCCATGGAGGACAAGTTGCAGGAGCTGAGGAGTTTGGTTGCCCAATGAACGGCTCCTCCAGGAACGAGTTCCTGCCATTCCAGAGTCCAATGTTTTGCCTTCTATTTCAGTCTCTCCCTCCAACAGGTAATGTTTCTTCACTCCCTAGTGTCCCTGTAATGGAGTGATTAGTTTTCGTACCTCGGGATAGGCGGTGTCCTATGTTTAGGGGAAGTGCGGTGTTGGGTTAGATGAATGGCTTGAGGAGGTACGAGCTTGTATTGAGGATTTGCCATTTGTCTGCCAGAGATCAAGCATTTTTCCTGTTCGATCACCTAGAGGGGGAAGCTCGTGATGAGATAAAATATTGTTTCACTGTTGATAGAGAGGACCCTGAGAAGGTTATTTCAATACTGCAAGAGCTGTACGGGTGTTCTCAGTCTTATGTAGCTTTGCAGGAGGCCTTCTTGTGCATTAATTAGTCTTATGGAGAGGGTAAAGCAGTGTGCCCCGACTAATATGTCTAATGCAGATGTCCTGTTGAGGGATCAATTTGTGGAGCATGTACTGGACGGGTGGGAACAGGATGGTCTTTCTAGTGGTGTAAGAGATTGCAGTCATTCCATTCCTTCAGCATTGGGTTTTCTGGGATTCAGGATCAGCCTAGCAGTTGTGGCCCAGGCTCTTCCAGCAGAGATGGTTGAGTTTAAGGAGTTGTTGAAATGTCAGCAGGAGCAATTGCAAAGTCAGAAAGAGCAGCTGCAGCAGCTTGCCCATAGCATTGCTCAGTTACACCCTTCTCATCAGTGCAACCATTCTCCTTGTAGAGGTCTTGTGTGCAGGCGTTGTCAACAACCTGGCCACTTTGCAAGGGACTGTGATGGGGTGTGTGTTCCCCCTTGGCCTTACTCGCCACATGTTCCTTCAGCTTCTGAAAGGCAGTCCCTTCCGGTGCTGGGAAACTAGCACACACCGAGCTGCAGAGCCACATTTCGGGGGGGTTAGGGGGCGGGGGTTTACTGCCTCACGGGCCGCTCCTAGAAGTTTAGTTGGTACTTCAGCCTTGGTGTCATCTTGTCCACCGGCTGAAATTTTGGCATCTCCCGCCATAGTACAGGTGACGAGAGGTATGGTTTATGTACCTGTTGTTAATGTAAGTTCTACTGAGGTGGTACTGTATCCCTGTGTAAGGGTGGGTACCCTGCATCCAGTTCATGTTGTTAGCTTGCCGGCTGGTATTACAGAAGTTCTATTCTGTACTGTGACTTCGAATTCGCAGTCGGCTGTTCCTACAGTTTGGAGTCAGATAGAGGCCTTGGATTTGTCCCATTTGCCAGCGGTAGCCCAGAAGTAGGTGAGATCTCTCCTTCACCAGTATAGCTCTGTGTTCTCTGGTCATGAGATGGATCTTGGCTGAACTACTCCGGTGGCGCATGATTGGATGACATTTCCGTTAGGCAACGCTATAGGCGTATTCCCCCATCTGAGTATGAAATAGTAAAGGAACATATTAATCAATTGTTGGCGGCGCAGGTCATTTGAGAGAGCAGTAGCCCTTACTCCTATAGTCCTTGCTCAAAAGAAAGACGGTACCTTGCGTATTATCTTTGATCTTGATTATCGTCAGTTGAACGCCAAGACGAGGAAAGATGCATTCCCTTTGCCCCGTATTGAGGAATCCTTGGATGCTATGACTGGGGCGTGTTGGTTTTTCCACCATGGAGTTTTGGCTAGTGGGTACAACCAGGTCCCTGTCACTGAAAAAGATCGGCCCAAGACTACCTTTTCTACGCCATTTGGATTGTTTGAGTCGAATCATATGCTCTTTGGCCTCTGTAATGCTCCCAGCACCTTTCAAAGATTAATGCAATGGATATTTGGTGACCAGCAGTGTCAGTCTTTGCTGCTGTACCTTGATGATATCATTGTGTTTTCTTCCACGGTAGAACAGCACCTGCAGAGACTTGAGGTGGTGCTGGGTCGGCTGCAGCAGGAGGGCCTGAAGGTAAAACTTTCCAAATGTGCAAACCTCGCCATATATATATATATATATATATATGTGTGTGTGTGTGTGTGTGTGTGTGTGTGTGTGTGTGTGTGATTTGAATCAGTCAAACAAAGGAATAATCAAACAAAAGCCCCACAATAATGGCATGTGCATTAGTCCACTGAATAATACCACGCCAAGTATTAGCATTTGGCAGATAAGCAGTAAAGATAAGCCTATCAAAGAAGACATACAGTATGAAGGAAACACTATTACCTAGCTTGCCTAATAGTTTGTAGAAAATGAGAAACCTGAAGCTGAAATGAGAATAATTGTATCTGAATACAAACTAAAAATGCTATAAAAAAAAAAAAATCAAAACATAATGCATAATACGACAGACATAGTGAATGCCAGAGGAGAAGATCATTCTAATGGTTAGATCCCTCTTACCAAATATTAGGCACACAATGCCCCCTTTTGGACATAACAAGTCAACGATTTGTTAGAAGCATAGAAAAAGCTCTATAATATGTGTCAGACATTTGATTGTTTTTTTGATCCACATTCCCTAACATTTTGTCTCACACTGAAATACTTACTTTGAAATGACCAATGATTTAAAATTATTTTGACATTAGTCAATGCTCAATTAGGTTGGTCTCATTTCTAGATATAGTACATACTGTATGCTGTCTCACTTGAGTTCTTTAACACAATTATTGGAACTAAAAGTCAAAAATAATACTTACAACAAGCACTAACACAGGCCTTTTGGGACAGGAACCACTCTGCCACAAGCCTGTTTTACTGTATGTACATCTTGTTTCTTGTTGCTAAATTGAAATCCATTTTAGCAACTAGAAAACATTGTAGTTTCCAATCGCTTGCTCAAATTAAGATCTGATTTGAGTAACACAAAACTCTGATTTGAGATTATTTTAACATTTCTTAACAAATTAAGCCATTTAAACATTGAGGTGAAAGCAATATGTCAGGAATTTGTGTTTTATTACGTCAATAGCCTGTGTCAAGAGCAGTGACCTTTAAAAAAGGACTACATTTTTCTGCCCTCTTACTGAAAATTGATGATCCTTTGAATAATAGTAAATGAAAAAATTTATAAAATACTTGTTATTATCTTGTTAACAAAATAGACCATTTGCTGTGTTTATAGTGCATAGATGCATTTTGTTAGGATGATCTGGCAATCCTGGCCTGAGTTTTTCACTTGAATTCGAAAAGAGTTTTTCACTCGAATTCATTATA
>JAQMYJ010000040.1:32321487-32334884 GCA_030014305.1 Clarias laeviceps | reverse complement strand
TTGATTAGGGAGGCGGGACTTTCTTAGGTGAAATCATGACCTGGATGTACTTGGCTGATCTGGCTGGCGCGTGACAGAATCTCCTTTTATAATTGTTGTCTTATTTGGGTTAATTTTGCTAGTTTTTTTGGGGGGGGTTAAGAGTTTTCCAAAATACTGCAGTACTACTGGGATCTGAAAGTGGCTCAAAACATTAAGCCATTGTTTAACTTCCATGTTCCGCAAGGGGTAAGTTGTTCTCCCTCTTTTCCAGCTGAGCATTAGAGGCTTTTGGGAATTACCAACCCCCACCCCTGCATGTCATCATGCGTGACATCAGGATCAGCAGGGGAGGGTTCTTCTTTGTGTAGAAGCACAAATGGAATCTGAGGCCTGATGATTAATTATCATGACCTTAATGTCATCAAGTGAAAGGATCGATACTCCTGCCACTGATGAGCTCAGCAGCTGAGTGTTTGCAACATACAGTACTAGAACACTTACTAATCTACATCTAAGTAGTGCATTTATCCTGATCTGCATCAGGTCAGAGGATGAGTGGATGAGTGTTATCACTACAAATATCTGGTTAGTCCCTTCAGCCTAATGAACTCTGATTCGGCCTTCCACTGCATTATAAATGAAGACCTCTGTAAGATCCTGAACCAGGATGTTTGTTTATTTGGAAGACATCTTGGTTTCCAGTAGCTCACAGGAATGGCACATTAGCCCAGTTTATAGTAGAGGTTGATGCTGCTGACAATGGACTGGGTGTGGTCCTTTCATACCATATGGAGTACCTTCCCGAACATCCAACATCACCTGAGAGGAATTATGATATAGGGGATTGCAAGCTTATATCCATGAAGCTGAATGTGCAGGGGTGAAGGAAGTGGCTAGAAGGTGCTAAACATGCATTTTGAACACAAAAATCTGGCATATATCTTGGTTAGGTAATTATGATAACTCCTAGTTTATAATCTAGGCTGTGATGGATCCAAGTGCAGATGAAGGGTCGGGATAAGCACTCTGTGGTTTATTGTGTTGATATTCAGTTAAGGTAAAGCTTCAAACAAGTTTGGCCAATGCGATACCTTGGAGCTGCTAAACAGTGGTGGTTGGCCTGACATTAGAAGGTGCTTACTGTGTGTTGTTGAGTACAAGATCACTTCCATGTTCTTCTGTTGTGATGAACAAAGGCTTGGGCTGAAGGAACTGAAGCTTCCTCCTCCTGGGTGGGAAATAGAGGTGGTTGATAACCAAGACAGCAGTGAAACAGGGACATTCCTGTGGAAGAGGTGGGGAGTGAGTTGTTGGCGTAGTCAACCCAAGGCAGGAAGTGGTTCCAGCAAGCTGCATCCTGAGAGGCCATGCACCTTAATGACTTCTGAGGTCCTGGTTCATCTATTCCAGGACAGGTAGTGGGATGAAATGAGCAGCTTTAGAGAACAACAGATAAGATACAGACGTTGTTTTCTGAGGTGGTAGTCTGGTAATGAAATCAATGGAGATGTGAGACCAGGGGCGATGGGGACCAGGGGAGGGGTCTTGGGATATCCTCAGGGGTGCGTTTTGTTGTCTCATTCCTGGAACAGATGTCACAAGAGGCCACGAAGTTCCTGACATCCTCCTTAATGGTTGGTCTCCAGAATCATAGATGTAGTAGTATCACCCCAGGGTGGCATTCCAATCTGGAGCTGTGGGCCCAGTCTAATACTAGGGGGCCACACCGAAGCTGGGACAAAGAGCATATTGGTGGAACATTACTTGGAATGGCAGGTGGATGGATCCCCATCATACGTAGACGGGGCAGGAAAGCATGATGAAGGTATGCATTGGAAAGGGAGATAGAGAAATGGGCGCTGGGGGCAGTCACATTTGGAGTGTATTGGTAATCTGGTTGATTTCCTTTTGGTGAGTGCCTAGGAGGGCTCCTTGGCTCTCTATTAACCCCGTCAGGCTAGCTGCCTCTGCTGGATCCATTTTTGGCCACATCATACAGTTAGGGCTCAGAGAGGTTGTGATGGATCCAAGTGCAGATGAAGAAACTCCTCATGGTTTATTGTGTTGATATTTAGTTGAGATAATGTTCCTCAAAACAAGTTTGACAGATAGGCTGGGAACCTTATTAACATGCTTAACACTGGCATGGTTGCTAATCCTTTTTGGGAGGCGGTGTGTGTGGAGAGAGCCTTGCTGGAATGTGGAAGCGCAGAGAGCTGGCACTAGAGCTCTGTGTGCAGTGTGAGCCTTGTAAGAACGCGAAAGCACAGAGCCAGTGCGGGTTCAGCATGCTTCGTAATGAGAGCCAGTGTGTGCAGTGGGAGCCTTGCAGGATAAGGAAATGAGGAGAGAAGAGTGAGTTCTGCAATGAAAGCTCTTTCTGCCACCATGGGCAGGTTAGTGGCTGATCTGTGAGGATCATATGCTCATCTGTGAGGATCATAAGCAAGGTTCGAATCTCAAACCAATTTCAAAGTCATTAAGCAGTTTCAGAGGTTGGTAACAGAAAGGTCCATGAAAGCAAGAATACCTGAGAAAAGGTTAAGGTTGGTGAAACAAAGTGTGGTCGAGAAGCCAAAAATAAAGAAATAACGCTGGAATATTGCGCATGAAAGGCACACAATAATTTGGCAATGAGTTGTTGGCTTAAATAGGGAGGAGAGGTGATTATTGATTGACCACAGTTGTTCAGAGAATGAGGTGGTGGAAAGGAAGGAGCAGGGTGAATCATGGAACAGGCATGTGCAGGTTATCATAGCGGGGCTGTGTCTTGGCAGGTCATGACAGACTCCTGTGTATTGGGGTCAGAAGATCCACAGGGCTCTTCAAAGAAGTGGAACTCAATGGTCTGCAAGGAAATGTCTATTTTTCCTATGAGTATATGCCCTCAAGTCCTCTCCTAAAGGGCACACCAAGTCTTTCATGGGGCACACACAGCCATTAGGACGTTGCAATTTTTGTGCAGGCACTTGTGGTGGCCCCCAAGGAGAGGACCCCTGGTCACCTGCAGCAACAAAGCAGGACTTTAAAAAGCCGGGTGATAATTAAGAGCAAGGACACCCTTAGAGCAAGAATACCTGAGAAACACACCACACCTATCTGTGCATCAGCTTGTGTGCATGTAATAATTACTGTTGCACTCCAGAAGAGCTGTTGTCAGTCTCAAAATCATCATTAAAAGCCCCATGATGCTATAGCATTATGCATCGGACTGTGAGACTTATGTTGGTGTTGCCACTTGGTGTCTGACATCATCTCCCATTTACACACCACCTCTGGCAACAACATCTGGTCCAGCTTCCATGCTTTGCTCTTTACTCCTTTTCCATCCCATCTGTGAAAGAAACAGGCCATGTCTGGTGATTCTTTTTTTATAAAATCCACTAATCCTCACAGCACTGAGACCATACAAGCTGTTAACAAATGATAAAAATAGGGATACTCAGCAAAACTAAAATATACAAAACCATACTAACAGATATCTATCCTTTTGTCTTCCAGGTTTTGTTGTTGCAATCTGAAAGAGGAAAGCTGTAGGGTTCTGTTTTCAGTTTTCAGTTTAAACTCCACCAGACTGAGAGAACTGGACCTGACAAACAATGACCTGCAGGATACAGGAGTGAAGCTGCTTTCTGCTGGACTGGAGAATCCACACTGTACACTAGAGATACTGAGGTCAGATCATCTCTTTATAATAGGTTTCTAAAATAATCAACGTTTTCTCTGTGTATGTCATCAGGCTGTTTTAACCCTGAACGCATACTTCTGGAGGAATGTCTTTCCACCCCTGTCTTACATACTACATTGCAATCTTAAACCGACCCCCCTGATTGCTCTTTTCAAATAAACGTTGATTATTGTTTTTTGCCTCACTCCTGGCCAGGTGTTCACTTTTATTTAAGTGGAAGAATGCCACGTCACCCACTCACGCCCAGTGGGTCAGAGATATTATGGCCTGTTTGTCCTGTAGTTTGTCCTGTTTGAATCTATAATTCAGACTTAAAATTTAAACAGATGTGGGGGCCCTGGCAGCACGATGGCGTAATGGTTAGCACTGTCACTTTGCGATTCCCGGCTCTGTGTGCATGGAGTTTGCATGTTCTCCCCGTGCTTGGTGGGTTTCCTCCGAGTACTCTGGTTTCCTCCCACAGTGCAAAGACATGTAGGTTAGGTTCATTGGCGTTACCAAATTGCCCGTAGTGTGTGAATGAGTGTGTGAGTGTATGTGTGTGTGCCCTGCGATGGGTTGGCACCCTGTCCAGGGTGTACCCCGCCTCGTGCCCTAAGCCTCCTGGGACAGGCTCCAGGTCCCCGCAACCCTGAATACAGGATAAAGTGGTATAGACGATGAGTGAGAGTGAGTGAGTGGGGGCCCTTTCCTCGCTTTTTTCATATAAATTTATAGTTTAATGCCCTTTTTATTTGGTTGGTTTTTCATCTGTGTAAATTTTTTTCTTCCCTACCTTCTCATTTTTTTCTCCTCTATTTTTTTGCATACAAAACCCAGACTTCCAGCTCCATGTTTTATGTGCCTGGTGTCTAGCCGTTTTTAGACATGTAAGGCTGGCTTCGAGTTAGGGTTGGGTAGGGTGAGTGGTTTAAGGGTTTATAAGGAGTTTATAAACACAGATTGTACAAGTGTTTTACGTCCCGGTTTAAAATCAATAAAAATATTGTTGAAGAAACCTGAACACATTGCCATATATTCCACCATCTTTAGTAGGTACTTTATCCATGTCAGTGAAGTGATGGATCCAGTGAATGTTCTATGGGGATACTGGCTGTGAGGTGGGCATAACCCTGGGTGGGGTGGCAGTGCATTGCAGGGCACAATCCATCATGGAATGGAAGTGTAAAACCTGAAGGAAACCCACATGGAAGCAGACAGAACATGTGTAAATTCCACACAGAAAATATTCTGATCTCAGGTTATTTTAAAGGAAGTAAAAATGCCTGTTGAGTTTGTAGGAGCATACTGTACTACTGTATCTGTCAGTCATAGCAACATTAGTATATTATGAGTGTATAGTGTAAGATGATAGATGGCACTTTCCTCTAATGCCCACCTTTGATGTTGCATGAGCACCATTTCAAATACATGTATTTGTATCTCTGAATAGTCTTAATCTATCTTGAAAGAAGCACACGTTCGGGGTCATCCTCCTTATTTGATAGGTGTTGTGTGATAGGGAACAAGCAGGTAACCACATTAGGGAGAAAAATCAGAAAAAAATGTAATGTATACGTTTTGATGCTTTAATTTGTTCTACTTTTGCAGCTATGTGTGCAATGAGTTATTTTATATATTAATATATATGACCATTTCTTTCTTCAGGCTGTGTTTGTGTAATTTGACAGATGAAAGCTGTAGAGCTCTGTCCTCAGTTCTCAGCTCAAATTTCTCAAGACTGAGGGAACTGGACCTGAGTAACAACAAACTTCAGGATTCCGGAGTGAGGCTGCTCTCTGCTGGACTGGAGAATCCCCACTGTAGATTGGAGAAACTAGGGTGAGTTCATCATAACTCATCATATATTTCTGGTTATACATAGTCTGCAAATGTATGTTGTGTGTAGATATGTGAAAAGTTCATAACAGAGGTATGTAAATGTTGGCATCAGTGATGGGTGTATTGTGACTTTTGTGGGTGGGTGAGATTTTTGAGCAGGTGTGTCACAGGCAGTTTGCTGGGTCAATATGATGACTGATGGATGGTGGCTTACTGGTGTTAAAAATTGTCCGTGGGTAAGAAACCAGTGGATAAAACATCTTTAAGGGAAGAAGTATCTCAAATCTTAGTGTGGCAGTGAACTTTCCTATCACTGACAAAATAAAGTGGACCTCATTAGATGATCATGTGGATCAGAATTATGGACTGGGCACCACATGGCATTAAAATAAGATGACACTTTAAGTTATCTGAGGGTGGCCCATTGTGAAGTTCCTCACACATATATAGCTGGAGATAGTCCTATGGGGATCCTTCATGTAGCTACTTCACTCAGCTATTGTACCACCTTTTCTGTACCTTCATCAAAACACTGCCTCACCCACATCAAAATACATCTACTGTACTGTGAGTCTCTTCAGATATGAGGACACCAACCCAATAATGTCATTCTGGTCCTCAGACCCTCGACCAGCAAGTAGACCTAACTGGACTGCAGACAATTGTGTGCTAGACAATGTAGCCAGCTCAACTAGATTTATGCCTGTAAAGAACAGTCTCAAATTGGTTCCCACACCCATCTATTGCACTTTTTTTCAGTAGCTTGGATGCATCTCTCCTTCCCTTAACTTTCCTGTGTCCAGGAGTTAGTTTAATCAACTCTATTAAATTTAATTAAACGAAATTTTATTTGTATAGCACTTTTAACAATGGCCATTATTGCAAGGCAGCTTTACACAATCAAAGGAAAATTATGGAAATGTGTATGACGTGAGAAAATGTGTATGAATCAAAATGATCAGGTTGAAGAGGCAGCTGCAGAGACTGAACCAATCTTTCATTTGAAGCTCATGTAGATAATATTACCAAACATATTTATTTAATCAAGTTGTTGGTCCTTCGGCTGCTCCCGAATATCCAGTCCGCACTGCAACTTGGCACAGGTTTTACGCCGGATGCCCTTCCTGACGCAACCCTCCCATTTTATCTGGGCTTGGGACCGGCACTGCATCCAGTGGCTGGGGTTTGGGCACTGGCTGGGAATCGAACCCGGGCCGTCCGCATGGCAGGCGAAACACCTACCACTGAGCCACCAGTGCCCCATTTATTTAATCAAGCATTTTTATAAATAGATTAGTCTTAGGTAAAGGAGCAGATCTGGGGGACTCATGGACGTAGAGTATTAGGTGAACTGGTATGTTTAGATGTTTAGTCTTCCACACTCTCATTGATCACTCAGGTTTGTTGACAGTGAAGTGATTAGTCGCTTTACATTTCAGAAATCCCTAATATCTGTGTTTCCTTCTGATCATTTTGATTCATACATAATTTCTAACACATTTCCATAATTTTCTTTTGGTTCTTTGTGACAACTACCATTGCTAAGTGCTATTGTTGTGCTATTGCTTCTGTTGTTTTTGTGAATTGAAATTTTGATAATTCATACACTCAAATTCAAGCTGAAAATTAGGCAAATGTTTATTTAAATCAACAGTTAAAACGTGTTCTGATGTGTAATAATTTCTTTAACAGATTGTACGGTTGCTGTCTCACAGAGGAGAGCTGTAGATCTCTGTCCTCAGTTCTCAGCTCAAACTCCTCCAGACTGAGAGAACTGAACCTGAGTGATAATAAACTACAGGATTCAGGAGTGAAGCTGCTCTCTGCTGGACTGGAGAATCCACACTGTACACTGGAGATACTGAGGTCAGATCATCGTGCTCTTACACTCAATACTGTATGTGTAAACAATCAGAAACACATCTGTGCATTTAAAAATGGTGAAAACTGCCCAAAAGGCCTGAGCTTTACAGAACCCAGGAGAGCTGTAAATTGTGGTGAAAGTGACTAGAGTCAGTAGACTAGAAACAGAACGTAGTAAGAGATTTACAGCACACTGTGATGGAGAATCAGCCTCGCTCTCCTGAGTTAGTCCACACTGAGATAGTCCGACATGAATTTACATAAATATATGAAGTATATTGGGTAGTTTTTGCACCACAGATTGTTTATATATTAAGAACAGCTGGATAAAAATTATGTGATTTTGATTAAATAATGTAAATTCCATTAAATCATGAGCAAAATTAATAAAAATAAACTAACTTGCGCGGGCAGCACGATGATGTAGTGGATAAGCTTGGGGCCGAGCACCTCAAGGGTCGAGAGTTCGATTCCCACTTTGCGTCTGTGTGGGTGGAGTTTGCATGTTCTTCCACAGTCAAAAGACATGCAGCAGGCGTTCTCAAATTACCCATCGTGTGTGTGTACAATAGTTTAAATAGAACTTTCCAAATAATTGCATACAAGACTAGAATATCTAGTATCTTTCAGTTCACACTAAAACCTTCACCTTAAAACACTTTATTTGCTATACTGTGCTAACTATGAAATCCTGGACTTATAATGCATACCGATATATTATCATTTCTATTCCAGATTGTGTTTGTGTGATCTCTTCGTGGAAAGCTGTAGAGTTCTGTCCTCAGTTCTCCACTCCTCCAGTCTGAGAGAACTGAATCTGTGGGACAATAACCTGCAGGATTCAGGAGTGAAGCTGCTCTCTGCTGGACTGGAGAATCCACACTGTACACTGGAGATACTGGAGTAAGATCAATATTGTTTTTGTAATAAACAAGAAGGTTAAAATTATATTAAATAAAATTATCTAGATCCATTTAATCAAACCCCCAGAATCATTTTAAATGAATATAAACTATGAGGAGTGTTTGATTCAAACCAGGACTTTGTGCTGTAAAACCTCCCTTTATTTCACTATTTAATCCCCAGCTACATTAATGCACTTATCCCAGCGTTTCACTAGTGCTTGGACACCATCATGGTAGAAAGGTTTCTCAGTACTCCGGAGTCATGATCGGACTGCCTGCCTCACGTCTGAAGTGCTGGCCTCCCGTTCTTTAAAGGCCCAAACATGTGGAAATGGCTTGAGACGAGGTCAGGACCGTAAGGAGGATGTGGCAATAACTCCTAGCTGAGTTCCTGTAATGTGCTAGTGGTGTTTAGGAATGATTATGTGTATAGTTCACACAGACAAATATGTTGGTGTCACCTCAAGTTGGTGACAAGTTATCTGTTGATTTTTAGGGATCTCATCACAGTATTCTGCTTGAAATTTTCTGTAAACATGAATCTCTTTTACACTTTAATTTACCAGAATTTTCATCCCAGTTTCTAACCCAATCAGGAGAAGTCAAATATTATGTTATTCTCTTTTTCTGTCTGCAGACTCACACGGTGCAATATAACAGAAGAAGGTTGTACTGCTTTGGCTTCAGCTTTGAGGTCAAACTCCTCATCACACCTAAGAGAGCTGAACCTGGACTACAATAAACCAGGAGAATCAGGAGTGAAGCTGCTCTCTGATCTATTGAAGGATCCACGCTGTAAACTGGAGTCACTGCAGTGAGTAATTATTGGGTGATTATATTGTAGTTTGTATCAAATTGTCACTCAGTACAATTCTGGTCACAGTAAAATGCATGCAATTATGATTTTATATTTAAATCCTAAGTGTCTGTGTCAGTGGTCCTTCCTGCCATTATAGCACAACTCAAATTCCAAAAATGTTGAGGCGGCATGGAAATTTCTAAGAAAAGCAATCAAATATATTCATGCCATAGTAACAGTAAAACACTACTTTTTAAATGTATTTTTAAATATACACTCATTTCACTTAAAGCATATGGTAACTGAAGACCTGGTGTCAGTCCATTTTTTCCCGGTGGGAGTTCTGCACTAATGGTGCCCTCACAAATATGCAGTTTACTCCTGCCACGGGCACTGCCACACCCCCATACCATGACTGATGCTTGTTTTAGCACCTTGTGTTGATATACAAGCTTGGATAGTCCTTTTCCACTTTGTCCTAGAGAAAGGATCCATGAACAACTTGTACACTCAACATCCATGAACAACTTGTACGCTCGGTTCGACACGCAGAATGACATGACGGCGAGGAAGACAATCCCCCCTCCGAACGACCAGGTGCTGTATCTCACCAACAAACCAACAAAAAGCTGCTGGTCCAGACAATATCCCCGGCAGAGTGCTCAAAAGTGCTGAAGAGCTGATAGACATCTTCTCAATGTTCTCAATGACATCTTCAACATCTCTCTGAGCAGCGCCATCGTTCCCACGTGCTTCAAGTCCACAACCATCGTCCCCGTGCCGAAGAAGGCTTCTGTGTCCTGTCTCAATTACTACCGTCCCGTTTCTGTAACTGGATCCTGGACTTTCTGACCAGAAGGCCTCAGTCAGTACGGATCGGGAACTCCTCCACCACACTGAGTACTGGGGCCCCCCAAGGCTGTGTGCTCAGTCCCCTGCTGTTCACACTGCTGACTCATGTCTGTGTAGCGACACAGTTCAAATCACATCATCAAGTTTGCTGATGATACGACCATGGTGGGTCTCATTAGCTAGGGTTAGGGTTAGGGTTGTCTCCGTTAGCCAACTAATTACAGTAGGTTTCTTATTTAGCTAGTTAGTTTCTGTTAATTTATGTTGTTAATTTATGTTGCATGTAGCACCTTGGTCCTGGAGGAGCGTTGTTTCGTTTCACCAGTGTTGCCAACTTAGCGACTTTGTCGCTAGATTTAGCGACTTTTCAGACTCCCTTGGCGACTTTTTTTCAAAAAAGCGACATTGGAAAGCGTGTAAGCTTTACAGGAAATGTCCTGTAAGCGCGAGGTCTTGCTTTCCCGGTACAGTTACCCATCTCTCTGTGTCTGCTCTGATCAGTGAGCGCTAGCTCCGGCTGAAAGGCGCAGCATATTCCCGTGACCGCACGGCAGCTGACAGTTTTATATTGGACACGTGAGGAAGGATTAGGGAAAACACGCAGAGTGCAAATACGACGTAATTACGTCATCAATATGCAAATATACGCATGACGTCATCTAGTGACATTTGGCGATTTTTCTAGCAGACTTTAGCTACTTTCCATTGAAAATAGTTGGCAACACTGCGTATTTAATGTGTACTAAACTGTATATGATTGAAGTGACAATAAAAGCCTACTTGATTTGACTCAACTTGACTTTTGTGGTCAACTCGTCTGACCACAAAACACATTTTCAGTGTGTCAGTGTCCAAAAGAGATGAGCCTGATCCCAGACACGTCTTTGACACCGCTGTACAGTATTGATGCCCAGCATTCTTAAGCCTTAAGAGTTGCCATTGTAAATGCAGTGATGAATGGTGTTAATGAACAAAGGTTTCCCGGAGTATCGCTCCATCCTCAGTCTAGAAGGACTCAGCCTTTCTTAAAAAATTCCTAATGTTATGGGTGTTAACAGTTAGATTTGCAAAATGCAGTAAACACCATTTTATATGTTTGCTCATTGCTCAAGGTCGTCTGTAAACACCATTTTTTAAATCATCATACATTTTTCCCTTTAACCTTTAAATGGTTTGGGAGCCATGGTGCAATTCATAGGAACCTTTTAGAAAGAAAATAAACAGAGAGATAATTACAACATTTAAAGGACACATGACTGTACCAGAGAGTACAGCTTTTTACAACTGACCTTCACCTTAATAACCACAAAAAATATATATTTTTTACACTGTTTTGAGAAAGAAAGCATTCACAAAATATTCTCTAAAAGTGTGTAATTCTTCTTCTTCTTTTGAAAAAACTTTGGGTGTGATGGTATCTTCACTGATGACTTGTCATTCTGTCCTGTTCTCTGTTTTACAGCATAAAATAAACTAAAGCTTCTTGAAGATTAGCTGCACAAGATTAAACTCCGCTGCGTTTCTCCCGCTGGATTAAGGAAAAGCTTAATGATGTAACATGACTGTGTATAATGCATTCAGCTTTTATAATGTGTGTGTATTTGTGTTTATAAGTGTATAAAATAAAAAGAGGAATAGAATTTGTGTGCAGTTCATCTAAAGTTTACACACAGAGTCACTTTGGCACTTGTACATGTGTGCACACACACACACACCAACATTCTCCTTCTCTATCTCAATTGCATTTAAAACAGCTGCACTCGCACACACACAAGAGGGGGAATTCCTTTGACCTGGTCTTCTGATCCCCTTCCCCAGCCACAGATATCACTGCTATCCCTCTTCACAAATGTGACTGTTACCTGGTATCCTTTAACATCACCCTTCCTAACCTGCCTAAAGCCAACTGCAGAGATTTATCCTTTACCTGCAGAAAGCTTCAATCGATCTCCACTTCCTGTACTTCCTCTATCATCCCTCCCAGACCCAGACTCCTTTTCCTCACTACTATTAGAGATTGCCACTGATAATTTTCTTTCCTCACTTTAAAAATGATTCTGTGGCCGTGTACAGTAAATTTCACAATAATAAAAAGGTTATGTTACCTTAATAAGATCTCTGAAAATCACATACGTGATTGTTTGTGTTAGACATAAATGCCTAAAGGGTTAGGATTAGATTCAGAGAATTTTCAAAGTCCCGCTTTGACTTGAACACCACTCGTAGATCAGTGTAATGATGTATATTAGTCCAAAAAATATGTATTTAGGCTTTACAGTAACAGTCACACTTGTACACTATTGTTCCTTTTTTTAGGTGCCAGCTTATGGGATGGCGGTGTGAAGCTCTGCACATTTGTCGGATCATCAAAAGGAATTTCGATCATTATCGAGTGAAGCATCTTTTACCCGCAGAAATCTTGACCCCCCTTTCTCCTACCGCTCATACTGGAGCCAATCACAGCTGTCCTCCGGGACAACACCAAATTCTTATTGGATAATGCGTAACGTACACGAGTCGTTGTGAGGTCAGGAAGTAAACTTCCCTCCTTTTAATCAAGTACTCAGCTAGATAATTGCAGAATCCCTTTTATCGAAAAAGATGGCTAAAAGAAAAAAAGATTATTGTACTTTTCAGCAGGAATGGACAGAGGGATTCGCATTTGTGGAGAGAGCAGGTTCTGCAGTGTGTCTAATATGCAATGATAAAATTGCATTGATGAAACGGTCAAATATAAAACGTCACTTTGACACACGCTATACTACATTTGCAGAAAGAGTTACTGTGCAGAGTGCGAGCTAGTCAGCAGCAACTCCGTGTTTGGACCCAACAAGGTGACTGGAATTCAGCTAACTTTGCTGGTGCTTTAGCAATTGTGAGTAACTGAAAGCCATTCACAGATAGAGAGCATGCCGAAACATTCATGCTTGATGTTGCCAATGACATTTTTGACGACTTTTTGGATGAAGACAAGATAATCAAATAAATAAAAGACATGCCTCTGTCGGCCAGAACTGTTTACGATCGTATCATCATGATGGCAAATCATTTTCAACCTCCCTAAGTTGTCCCACACCACCCCACATTTAGGCATCTGCCAAATGCCTAAATGTAAATGCATTTATAATAGACTGTCATTGGTCCTGTCAGACCTGAGAAGATTTGAACACACATTTTTATAGATTCCACAGTTTGCAGGAAGCTGAAGTGTGTGAAGGGGTGAAATCTTTCAGATTTATTAGATTCTAATACAAATACTTTCCACATATTAACTGTACAATATTTGTGGCAGAAGTACAGTATTGTTTGTGAGACTGTTTACTAATAATATCAATTCAGCTCATTGTTTTTTTACACTTTAAAATACACACTACCGTTCAAAAGGTTTAGAACACTTGCAAATTTCTTTGTTTTAGTGATTTATTTTCTACATTCTACAACAATACTGTGGATTTCAAAACTATAAAATAACACATATGGAATTAGG